>OY998136.1:7753086-7837452 GCA_963921915.1 Hyposoter dolosus | reverse complement strand
CGATCGAGCATGACATTTTGTGAAACTTTGACACATCGATCCCCAAGAATCTACCCTTTGAACTAATGCATAAATTAAAATGAATATTTAGTCCTTGGGAAAATGTATGCAGCCAGGACTTATGCACTCAGGACTGGATGGTATTTTAGTTTTTTGTAATTCTCTCGAGCCTCACACTGCCCATAAAATTAAAACCGTTTAGTCGATATTTCCCAAATTCAATTTCAAGCTTCCTATTATGACACTCTATTCATAAAAAAAAATTACTAATAAATCTTCAAATTTGCGGAAGTTAGAGCAATGATACCCTTTTTTTTGAAAATTTCAAAATGCCGTAGAGTTCGTATTTTTATAGCAATTCCGATAAAATTCTCAGAGAATGAAGCGCTTCTATAAATTAACATCTGTGCAAAACAGGAGCCCTGTAACTCAAATCGTTCCCGAGTTATCAACGTTTGAATTCTACAGTGCCAGGACATACACACACACACACATCCGGACATTTTTTCTAGATATGATTTTTCGATGTTTTGGGACTTGGGACAATAAATGCGATTCTGCAATAGGGAAAAGCTTCGAAAATGTGAATTCGAGAAACTCAAGTTCTTAATATTCAATTAAGGGAAGTTTATAAAGTTTTGGATTTGTTTATTTTTGCGTACCTTTTACGGAAGCTATGGCGTGGTAAGCTGAGGCCTCGTGATAAGCCACGACGAGGAGGACACAAACGACGATACAGAATTTCATGTTGAGATGTTGATTTTATTATCGCAACTGTGATGTGTTCTTCAAGCTTATTTCTTGAGAAGTAATCGTCTCCAGAAAAATGTCTCATTTTATACTCTCTAGGACCGGATCCCATTCTACTCCCGAAAATATTTCACTCGTTTCGTAACTCGTACTGCGCATCGCCATTTTTATGTCTTAGTCATAGACACAAATAAATTTAATATTACATTGGGGATTTCTTTCGCAAATATTCATATTGGCTGGAAAATAGTTCCGTGGTTGAGCAGAAGATAAGAGAAAATCAATTTTTCGGAAGACTCGTTTGCTTTATTCTCAAAACCATTATCTAATTCGACACACGCTAATTGTTTTGCTATGAATTGTTGTTATCGTTAGTTTCGTGATATTTTTCAGAGCAGGATCAAAACTTTTTATTGCATGTTCGTCAGTACTCAAGAAATGCAAACAAAATTAACTCAATAAACTTTAATTTGTGTTCGTAACATCTCATGAAAAAAAAATAACAACCGCAGCTAAAGAGATTCGTTTATTCGCATTTATTTCTTTCACGTGCCCATCGAGCCACGACAAATATCCACAAAAAAAATATCACCTCATTTTCGAAAACACGATATTTTCAGGATGAAAATTTCGATTCACATTTGCGCGAAACTGTGCATTTTGAGAATAGCAATTTCGTTAATTTTTTTTCTTTTCTCTAGATTACTGGAGTAATCAGCCATTTTTATTTTTTTCGGAACTCAATCGGAGCGCATTCGTTTGTCGGTTACAAATTTCCTAATTGAAAAAACAAAAATCGAACGATCAGTGAAGTGACAAGAATTTTTCAAATATGTTTTGATTTTGAATTTCACCCAATAGCTTGATCTCATCGTTGCTGGGAATATGAGTTTTTCATGGCTTTCGTATATTGGAACCTCGTATCAGAACTATAAAGATTAAAGCATTTGATTTCGCTACGTGTGGCCTTGATCGCGTCGTTACGAATGTGCGTATCGTTCGCGGTGACGACAGTCAGTCGTTTAAAGGTCTTTGCGACGGAAATCATTTTCTATAGCACCACGTGCTCAATATATATTTATATTGAGAATAATCTGATTAAGCGATGAATATTTATTTCCTCTCTCCTCCTATGGCGACTGAGTTTCGAAATTCCTGAGCTTCGATGAGCTCATTTACAAGAAATAGAACTTTATGCTGAATTCCAATTCCATGTAGTTTTGTCGTCAGCATATTAATTAAGAACTGATTCATTTTGGAAGGTAATTGTGAAATAATACGTGCGGAGAGACGAACAATTAATCAATCAATATGAACTTTTATACACAAATACAATTTCATGTTCCAGCCAATCACAATGACATTTTTTCGACGATTATTTAACGAAGAATTTATACATTTTCAGCATTCAATCACACTTCTTCGGGTGACAGCACTGCGGGTATAGCTCTTGCTGAGATCATGTGGGCCACTGCCAAGTATTTTTCCATCCAGACAAACCTCGCCTGGGCAATTGAAAATAAATACGAGAAATTGTGAGTAATCGATAAACACAATTTCATCGGTAATTAAAAATGAATTTTTCCAATTATATGCATTTCAATAAAAATGAAAATGTCGAAAATTAAAAAATTGTTTTTTTCATTTTTTTTTTGTTCGAAAATCCCTTCGATTTCTATTCTTGGGAAATTTTCATTCCACTCACCTAGTCACGACATACCAAAACTATCCAAGATTGTCCTTTTTAGACTGGACTTTGTTGCAAGCTCCATTTACGCGAGGGGGAAGTTGCTCTAGTTTACAATTACCTACACGCATGATATGGTGAATGTGGCTCGAAAACTCAAACGAATGAATCAGGCGATGTATTGAGCGGGTGTACAAAAAAATGTGTATAAATATTTATTTAATTATTATGATTTTTATAATAATGGATATTGTCTCCATAAAAGCTCGACGATCTGCGGACGTGATGGCGAGACTGCTGAGCTGCTAATTTTCTGCGTTTTTTTAGAATTTACGAATCTCCTGCGAAAGCGAGAAAACATACTAAGTAAATGAACAAGAAATGGTGTAAAATTTAATTAACGAGAAAGAATAAAATTTTGTCAAAAAATCTGAATATTTTGTAAACGACTTGAAATGGAATTTTAATTCTGCCATTTTCACTAATTGAGGAACTGATAAATTCAACGTATTTTTTGAATTTCGTTTAATTTTAATTGATCGATTTCAAAACAGTTTTTTAAACATGCATTTTTCATGAATTACGAACCTTCAATAAAAACTGGGAATTTGAATGGGGATATGCCTGCAAACGAAGTTACCGAATTTCATTTTGGAATGTTAATTATATTTTTGCAAAAAATATTTCTTCTTTGAGCTTGCTTTTCGAAAACTGATATTTATCAGAAAACTTCTGCACCTTATATGTATACTTCATAAAGCGGCTAAATCCTGCTTCCAAAAATAATTTGCTGGTTTCCAAAGCTTCGTCGCTACCGCGAGAGCCGTAAACAAATTTGATCTCTTTTTGGAAATTCATTTTGCTCGAAACTCGAATTTGATGATGACGCTAATATTTGAAGGAAGGAAATAAAATCATTCAACAAATTAGCTGAAGTTTTTCTTTTTTCTTTTTTTTTTTTTACTGTACGAATTTTTCACTCCTAATCCTTGAACATCGTTGGAAATATGTAGGACGAGGATCGATTATGAAATTGCTATTCGTACATTTGGGAAGGAAGAAAAAAAAAAGGTTGAACACGAACTTTTATGCATGAATATGAATTTATTTTCGGTTTAATTAGAAAATTGTCGTAACCATTATTCGAATAAGGAGAATTGTCAGATCGTTGGTATTTAATCGCAAGTCTTTGGGAGACAGCAATGGGGGTGTTTCTTCGTCAGATCATGCGGACCCAATCCAATCGTTTTTCCATTTGGGCATCTGGCGATATCGCATCTGAAAATTGAGTGCAGGAAAATGTAAGTTATTGAATATCGTATAGTACCAGTTGGAATTCCGAGTGACGTGTGAGTCGTTTGTTTATTTTACGGAGTCAACTTTTGTGAGTAAATAAACGACAAGAATTTTGTTCGATCGATTCCATTTAAATAAATAATCTTGTCGATATCTCTTAATTTTATTTACACAATTTCGTCTCATTGAAGAATACTCATTGAGTTTTTGAAAACATTTTTCGACTCATACTGTGCATTCGGATAATCTGTGTGGAAAAATTTTACTTTCGAAATTTGCAGATAACTCTCTGGCACTTATACCGATTGCTTCACAGTATCAAATTCATTCGGATCTGAACTCTCAGGAATATGCATTTTACTTACGGAGTAACTGAAACTGATTGACCTCCATTTTCGTCCTTTGTACACACAACTGCTTGACACTCCTTAAGGTAATCCTGCGGAATTTCCGCGGTATTGCAGTTACCTATGTGCAGAAAAAGGCAAATGTCATTACGAAATTAATTTGGATATGAAATAAAATGTTTATAAATATCCATATCATCATTGTCACAATTATGAATATCAACAAGATTTGTGCATGCGATTGGAACAGTGTGCAGCTGCCGAGCAGTGCTCTTTCAAATTATTTTCAAAAAATTGTTTTACAAAACCAAAGAAACCAAAAAACAGTTAAAAATAATAATTCAATTAAAAAAGTGAAATGTTCTCATGAAAGCCGATGAAAAAAAATGGTCAAAATGAGAATTCACGTTTGGGAACTGACAAGCAATGACATTTGGGATTCGAACATTTTTTTCGTTTTTAATCAATTGAAGCAATTTAAAAAAGTACTTTTCAGGTACAAATATTTTCTATGCATACAGACCTTTGACTGCGGCTGGAAAGTCAATGGGCGATTCGCAGAACGCTTCGTGACAAGCAAGCACGACGAAAATACAGACGAAGATACAGAATTTCATTTTGATACTTCGATGTCGTTACTCAAAGAATGTTATGCTCTTCAAGCTTATCTTCTGGAACTAATCCTCTGCTGGTAAAACTCTCCATCTTATATACTTCCCAACGCAGGTCTATCCTACTCTCAAAAACATTTTGACAATGTCGTAACTCATGGCACGTGTCGGTGTTTCTGAGTCGCAACGCAGGAAGTAAATAAAATTAAAATTTCACTGGAGACTTTATTTGTAAATACTCGCGATAAATTAAAAAAAAAAAAAAAAAAAACATGATCAAAAAAAAAGTCATTCAATAATTCTTTGATCTCGCAATAATTAGACATTAGCGCATTTATTAAGCGTTTTATAATAATTCTACAACATGAAAAAACTGTGAATTATTTTGTGCAGATATTTTTCGAAAATACCAACCGATTTTTTTTTTTGTTCTTACAATAATTCCGAACAGTTTTCAAAATTGTAAGATAAAAATAGTGAAAAATACTTAAACCTTAGCTAGCGCGAAATTAAGTGAAATCGATTACGGTCTTTGTGTCGTATTCTTCGACCAACAATCTCATTTTGTACGAATAAGTAAACCGAATATTGTTGTCTCAAGCGTTAACGTTGGTGCCAGAAAAATGATTATACAACACGAGAATGTATGCTAATTTTGTCATCTACTTTTGGAACAATGTCAACCCTTTTATTTGCCATAGAGTAGAGGTGTGAGATTTCGCGTGAGACATGGCATTTTTTTGAGGTCATGCTGATCAGAGATAGAAGATTGTGCTGCTCGTAACAAGAAAAGAAAATCTTAGCAGTAAATATAAAAAATCCGACACTGAATTATTTGTTTCAACCGGTTTATAAAATTTTCATCAATAAAACTTGTGAATGACCAATATTCCCGAAATATTACGAGACCATTTTGGCCTTCATAATTATTCAAGGACAGTGAATCGAACGTCGCAGTTTTTTATTTTTATTTTTTATTGAATTACTTAGTTATTTTAATTAATTTGAATTTAATGTAATTTCATTAATTAATTAATGAGTTATTTTTTAAAAAAACTCAACGAACTCAACTTTTTTTTAATAAAAAAAAAATTTAATTAATAATTTGGTCGACAGCATGCAGAAGAAAAAACTTATCCATGACTGTGTATTCTTTTTATAATAATTGGAATTATATTTCGATTCAGTTGCTATCGATGGCAATAAAGAGGGACGGAACGTGAACTGTAAACAGTTTGTACGTTTTAATTCTTATCGGATCTTCCGTACGCAAATGTTTGTTCAACCACTGACACAAAACGGTGACATTTTATCAGAGGATAAAAAACTGAGCTGCTCAAGTATCCCTCGTACTTAGCACATTGATAGTTCGTGTTTGTCAACGCTTCTGTTCACACGACCTATTGATTGGGAAAGCTTGGAATATTAATGAGACAACGCTCGATGATCATCAGCTCGAGTAAATAAGTTGCTTTCCTGAAGCTACATTAGGCGGGGACTCGTGTGAGTCCAAAAGGCTCATTACGTAATTACGGGCTTGAAATTCATGTCAATGACTCTGTCTCATCCGATTACGGAAGCGGTTCATTTACTTTACACGAAAAATTCACAATTGGATCTTTCTGATCCGTTGTCACATTGTCAAAATAGCCGGAAACTGGCATTTGCGTTTTATTCATTAAAAAAAATGATATTAATAAAAAGATCGAAATAATGTGCTTAAAAAATTGAGTGAAACCAGAAAATTATGACACTCAAGATCATTACGAGAACTTATGGTCGTAATTATTTTTTATTCGTCATTTTCGGTTTATAATCTGTTCGAATACGATTATATACTTCGTTTTACAGCACACGTTGTAAATACTTAATCATGAACGTTTGATCGTGCGTTTTATTGGGATAATTCAAAAAATTAATTATACTCGGTAATAGTAAAAAATGTTAATAAACCGTGAAAAGGGCGTTAATCAAAAAAAATGGCATTAAGCGGGCTGTGCCCTCTGAATAATTTGCATCGACTGCAGAACTCATAATCTTTCTGTTTCTAAAAAAATGTACAAAAATAAATGTTTTATTAATGATTCCTTATTCGTTTTTGAATTTAATGGAACGATACGATTTATTGCTTGCATATAATTTTGGGACAACAAGCAGGGTACGTCAGATCAGGATATTCCACTGTAGAAAATTTGTTTCCTGGACAAATTGGCGGGAGGGAAAATCCGCATCTGAAAAAAAAAAAATACAAAAATCATTGATAATTACAGAAAATTATAAAAAATGTTGGGGCTTTGACGAACGTTACTTTTTTATTCATCCGTTCACATTGATGGAATGCATCAATTACTTCGTTATATTTTGACGTTCGTTACGTCAATTGACTGGAAGTTATTTTTCTGTAGATATTCAGACACAATGCGTTATTCGTTTCGTATGACAAAACGATATCTCCAGTTGGTATGGACGAAATTTTCCATTCTTGGTCATAGCGAGTCTGTTCAACTTTTCTTTTTTTTCGCAGCTTCCGAAGGGAAGTCAATCGATGCGTATGCAACTTACAGTGATAATGGAGCACTAAAAGTCCCATCCTTTCTTAGGGTACACGTTATATCCGCACATTCAGTACGATGTTCCGGATTTATATCCGAGAGGGTGCAGCCACCTGCGGGTCAAATGTCAATAATGTTTACATTTTATCAATTCACTAGCCGTGCCTGCGGGCTTTGCCCCGCAGCACACCTAGTTGGCGCTAAAGGGTACATCTAGGTTAATATGAAAAGTTAAATTGTTATTATCAAAATCTTGAAACTTTGATATTATGAAAATCCGCTATAAATTTTTTTTTTACAAACTGGCACTCCAGCTACCGCTCATTATCTTCGTTTTCGATTTTTTATTCATTATAATTTTTTAGTTGCTCGGGAACTTTGAAAGTGGAAAATATGATGAAAAATGTGAATTTTTCAAAGAAAAAGAATTATTGGAATGCAGTATGTAGCCTGAAATCCATTCTGATTTATGAGCTTCATTTCTGTGAAAGATTCATCAAAATTGGTTCAGTGGTTTTTGCATGAAAAGAGCACAAACACAATTTTGTAGTAGAGTTTTTTATATATAGAGATTGATGATATAACGTTCTAATGATATCATCTCAATTTATAATTTTCGTTGAATTTTTTCAATGAAAAATATCCCCATTTTTTAAATGATTTTTATCTGTAACGTTTTGCCTTGCTCCTCAATAAATATACTCTACGATTTCAATGAAAAGTGAATTTTTCTGAATGCTTGAAATAAAAATCTTCCATTTACTCAACTCATAAGAGGAAAAAAAATCAGAGAGAAAAAAAAAAACAATTGATAGATACGAAATTTGTAATCGATTTTTCAATCAATGACCCTGACCCACAATTATAACATCATTTACTTTCGTTTCCATATCGAAATTATATTGAAACCCACAGGACGTGGTTGTTCATTGCTTCGAAAAAAAATCATTGTCCACTGACTATAGCTACCTCGTTACAAGAAACCTCCCAACTTACCGGATAGTCGAGGCACACCAACGCAAATAGTTGCATGGCATACCAGTAACCCAAGAGCGCAAACGAAGATTCCGAGATTCATGCTGATATGATTTTTCAAGTTTTTCCAGTCGAAGTCTGACAAAATCGTCGAACTAGTACTTCCCGCAACGAGACAAGAATCTTATATACCCAACCACACCACTCCCACTAGAATAGTGGCCTCCCTCCGTCCAAAAGTAGAAGCCATGCACAGCTTTTATTTCGGCTACGATGAATGAACGAGTAAAGTTCATTGTTCTCGTGAACGAGCCATTGTTCGGAGTTGGACGGCAATTCTTTTTTGGAAATTTTCGTCTTTCTACTTCCGGCGTGGCTTTTGAACTCAAGCGAGATCACAAAACCAAAAAAATCTTAGCAGCTGTAGTTGCGAATTGAAACTCAATGAAAAAATCATCCACGTGTGTCGATCAGCTCCTCCAAAAAATTTCAAAATCCAGCAGGACCAAATAAAAAAAAAAGCAAAACATTTTCAAGAAAATTCGTCAAAAATAATCCAATAATTTTGGTGGAAAAATCAGCACGCGGATGGATCACAAATCATTTGTCTAAGAAATCTCAGCTATTTGTAGATTCCCGTAAAAGTTGGTTGGGCGTTTCCAGGGCCAAATACGATTCCGCGAAAATTTAGATATGAAACTTGGAATTATTCTTGGGACATAATTTATACGGTGGAGATTAAATCTTGACAGCTTTCCCCACGACATTTGTTTTTCCTCATTCAAAAATGATCGCGAGATAACAAGATTTATATCAACGTGGATGAAACTATTGAAAAACACGTAGTAAACGGTTCTCTCTATGAAACTATACGATAAACTTTTCAAGGCAACAATGATCCAGCTATAAATGTGATCCTGCACACATAAATAGACTGTTTGCCATGTCGTTGTGCTATCACGTCATATCGTATCGCTGAACAACCACATCTTCGGCATTATTTGAACTAAAGTCACGAGATCACTATGAAAAACACAATCAATCGTAAACGTAAATTTTACGGCTGGTCTCAGAGAGACGCAAATATCGCTTTGGCACCTTCTACTAGATTTTTCTAAGATTTCCCTCTGATCGGAAAAAAAAACAGTATTGAAATTTTCAAAAAAGGGTGTCACTGCTCTAATTTCCGCAAATTTCAAGATTTATTACTCTTTTTTTTAATAGAGTATCATAATAAGAAGGTTGGTATTGGATTTGCGAAATATCGGTTGAACGGTATAAATTTTATGATTTTTCGAATTTTACGAAAATCAGAGTTTTTCGAAAAATCGTCAAACCACTTAAATTTTTGCAATTTTTGTAGGATATTGTGTACAAGTCTGTACTTTCTCTTTACTTTCTAGAAAAGTTGTCGAAATTATTTTTAAAAATACGAATTTTGCGTCATTTTTTTTAATCGAATGAATTTAATTAATTTTTTCTTGTTTGAAATTTCCTAATTTTAGATTAGGAAATATTCGCCAATATTAGGAAATTTCAAACAAGAAAAAAATAATTAAATTCATTAAATTAAAAAAAATGTCGCAAAATTTGTATTTTTTAAAATAATGTAGAAGTTTTTCGAAAACTTGGTATGGAGCAAAAATCATCGGAAATATCTACTGAGCTGTTTACCACGAGTTGATGATTTTCACCGTAAGCATCGTTGCTATAAATTTTTGGGAACTCTCACAGATTTGAACTTTTTATTTCATAAAATCTGAACTATGTACATCAATCCCTTGCCACAGTATACTGTTTGAAAAATACATTTTCGCAATGAATCGATATTGACTGATTTATCATTACATGGAAAGAATAACTTTTTATCAAGTCAATCGCACACTTTGTCGAGAAGTTCGGTGCTAATCACAACGCCAGCAAGTCCTACTTCACGAGCACACAATAATGCCGTTTACATTTAAAAGTTTGATAGCTGTTGCCTCGATCATAGCAGTAGCCTGTGCCGAACTTTGTATGTCTGTGCAACTGTGTAGAAATGAAACAACGTGTTTGACAGTTCGAAAAATAAAAAAATCTCAATAAACTCCGAAAAAATGGAGCTGACAGTCATTGCAGAATCGGTTTCACGCCAATGTTGACAATTTTATTAAATAAGATCTAAATATACAATGGATTTAGTTGAATTATTCGCACGTCGATTTGGGACAGCAATCTGGGTATGTCTTGTTCATGTCGGCTGTTCCTAATTTGACTTTCTTTCCCGGTGGACATTGGCTGACAGGACATCTGAAAATAGTAACAAATGCTTCGATGTTTACACTTTGATTTGAAAATCTTCGATTATCTCCGGCAAATTTTTTCCTCAGTGCGTATCGCGCAGCAAAATCTTATAAAGTTTGATCTCATTACGAGATTCGTGAAATTACACATTATCAAAAAATTGAGACATTCAAACACCCAGTAAGAAAACAAAAAAGTGATTTTACGAAAACAACTGATAACTCACGTCGTCGCAGTTATCGTTATATTTCCATCAGCTGTTTTGTTGCACACCACTTTGTAACATCCGGCAGCTACTCGTTTGGGAAGATCTTCGACCTTACAGTTACCTGCGTAAAAAAAAATGAATAAATTGTTATACTCCATTCCTGAGCTGTCAATTTTTTTTTTTCGAAATCTCGTAAATTTTCAATGAATTATTTTGGGATTTCTTCGATTCTGAATATTATTACGAACCGGTTAACAGCGCAGGGCTATCAGCGCTCCGGACTTCGTGCCACACAAACGCAACGAACAAAGAGAAAAAAATGATGAATTTCATTTTGCTAAGATTTTCTTCACTGTTTATAAGCGAAAACGTTATTTCGACTCATTCGAACAAACTGACAATCTTTGGAACCAGCTAGTCGTCTTATATTTATAGTGACGTTTTCTTTTGGTAATTTCTGATTAGTCGTTCGTTTTGTGACCACACAGTCGAGAGGCAATTGTATAATAAATACGGACCAGATGACACATCGTGTATCGCAAAAGCAAAGCGTTACTTGCGTTTCGTCACGTGGATCGAATGCTCGGTCGGTAGAGCTTACTGCAACTAACGCTCGGTAGCTATAGCCGATGCAATTAAATGATAAGAGAACGAGTTGTCGTATCAAGTTTTAGTGACCGCATCAACTTTGATCGATTCGTTCCTCTCTTTCGCTAACGATAATCTATTTTGAAGTAATAACGTGAATTCTGACTGAGGGATTCACGATACGTGATCTGTGTTGTTAAAGCAGCGGGAAATTCAAGCCGTGAAATGAAACTTTTCTGTGTGCATTCGTCCCGATGCATTTAAATGCATTGTCTTTTTACTTTCAAAATTGGGGTCATTTATGACTTCAGGTTGCCGGAATAGGTAAAAAAAAAGTTTACCATTCTAGGATTAATTTTGATATACCAAAATGATACTAATGAAATTTCCTCGGACATAGGAAGGCGAAGAATGGAGTGGAATTGAAAATTATACTAGGAAGCGCGTCGAAAATCGAGGGACGTCCTTATTCCAGGTTGCAGCATCGATACGAGGATGCACACGGCTTTTTCATACTTATTTGAGACAAAGTACGTGTAAATATAGCTTACGTTAGATCTCTAGGATGGAATGCTGGATTCTGCATTCATGGACTATATGGAGAAGAAAGAAAGAGAGACCGAAACAGACAAAGTGCATCGGTATTAGTAGAACAAGTCTTCTCTACATCTCTCGTTCTCTCTCGTTCTTCTGTTCTGAGACACACGCTGCGCAGAGAGAAGGAAACCGACGCTACACACCCTGTTATTTTCTGTAGGGCAAATTATCTGTGGGTGCATGCTGCTCTCGATGCACTTGCCGCTCGACGGCACGGTGCAACGCATTCGCCAGGCAGCATCGGTAGGAGCTTAACTCTGAGCAACCACAGTGAGATTTCTCCTTACCCTTTATTTCTCTTTCTCCATATATACCCATCCTCGAAATGCATTCTCTATCGCTCTGGCTCCTTCTTAATCTTACCATCCTTTTTTACCACTTGCCGTTTATTTCCCAAGCTCTCTCTCTCTCTCTCTCTCTCTCTCTCTCTCTCTCTCTCTCTCTCTCTCTCTCTCTCTCTCTCTTTCTCACTCCAGCTCTCGATGTGTATTATGCACCCATAGTTGCACGGAAGAAGGTAGCTTCTTCGCGCACGTATCTTGAGCCACCACGCCGCATCAAGGCACGTCCTACTGGATTGCGGCTCTCTAGACCGATTCTTTCCGCGCTGTGGCTACCAGAACGAAAAAGACTGAAGTGCAGAAGCAGCCAGTGATACTTCTTTCATTATACATCATCAATTGAATGTTTTTCAAGGACAAATGGTATGGTCACTTTCAATGCTTCGTGACTTAGGAATCTTCGATATTTACGGGTTAATTCAAATTAATGGATTTTTCGTCCATTTTCTCGGTTCACTAAAAATAAAATTTTGTTAGAAAAGATCGATATTTTGTTGGACACATTCGACTAAATTTTTTGTGAATAATCTCGAAAATGTTGTTCTTACTGCAATAAATATTTTCGAAAGTCTCTGCGGAAGGCAAATGTTGGTTCCGTTAGAAACCAAATACACTGCCGAAATAACGAAAATTTTGAAATTATCCCAAAACATCAAGTTTACCATTTTCGACAAAACGATTATTCATTTTTTTAAATTTTCGACAAATGCTCGAGGACGTAAATCTGTTTTGTACCAATTTCATTCATTTTGAATGCGTCAATATCGACAACATGGAATTGTTATTTCGCCATTAAGAAAGAAGGAGATATTTTTTCAATATCGAAACAAAATTGCAATGTTCCCAGATCGAATGGAGCAGAATTGCTTCGTGCCGAATGAAAATTGATCGATTTCAGGGACACACGTCCTTGAAATCGATCGACACTCGTACAGAAGCACCCAGTTAAACTGGTAGCTGAAAGTAACATCGAAAAAGAAAGAGATGAGTGCAGCTGAGAAACGAACAGAAATCCCATTCCTCTTGTGGAATATATGTCTTTGGTTGAGAGCGTGGGACACACGCGATTGAATATGACGACTACCGTTTGCTTCTTAAAACTTGCACGATCGTACGTGTGTACACGTGCATTCATACTTTGATAATTACGCGCACACATACGTGCACAGAAAGCGCTGAATGAAATGTACTCGGTATTGCCGTTGCTGTGTGCAAGTTCCGCAAGAGCAACTCACATAACTCGATCGCGCGGGGAGAAACGCAAAAATTAATTAGCAGCTTGGCGGACTTCCCTCTCGCTCTCTCTCTCTCTCTCACTCTCGCTCTCTCTCTTTCTTTCTTTCTTTTGGAGAGAGAGAGTGTATGTGTGTACACTCTCGTTTCAGGCTCCGGGTTTTCATCGTCGTCCTGCTCGTGGTCTCGCGCTGGCAGTGCCCGCAGTTATTCTCATTAGATACGTCAGAGGACTCGATGAGATAGCGAAAGAAGTGGATTGGTTGTATTAACGTCAGGTGGGGAGAAATGAGTGAGCCAAGCGTGGGATAATATGATTTTGTGATTAAAACGTCGGGGTGGATGTGAGGATAGACGGGGAAAAGGTATGGAGACCTCGATTAATCCGTCTTGCCTCAAGAGACCGGTGATTATGGTAAAGACTACGAGACTTGGTGCGAGTGAAACTAAAGTTGATGACTTGGGAACTACTGCTTATCCCAAACTGTTTTATTCCATTTTTTTTATTTTAAATCGCATGTGTTTTATTTTTATTCTAAAAATTTATACATTTTTCAACATTTCACGAGTTTGGCTACGTGTATTATTACACTGGGTCAATTTGACCCGGAGTATATTTTGCTCGTTATCAGCATCGATCAGTTGGCACTGAAAAAAATCAGCGAGATGGGTTTGGCAGATCGAGAATTTGTGCATATTTCGAAAAAAGATTTTCAGTGCACAAAAAAAAATTGACAGAATTACACTTTTTCAACGTTCTAATTCGGGTCACCCCCTTAAAGCTCCGATGCTTTCATACACTCAAGACCCAGAGCATAACTTACAAGTAAAAAAAAAACTACGTGGCTCTCGAGAAACCAGAGCCATGGAGCGCCATCCCGTGGAGTTTATTTGTACTTGGCGCACGGATGTGTGTTTATCAAAATTTGAACAACGACAGGACATCCGCTCCAACTTGACACACTCGATACGCCTTTTCAACAGCGAGCCAGCGATTCATCGAGCTCTCGAAAACGGACGGACGTAACTTCACTTTGCTTTTTACGTTGAAGTGATTTTGCTGCACGCCCATCTGGTCGCCACCTATATCCGTATTATGGGTGCTCCACAAGACAAGCGTGCTCGGAACTCTGGGTATTTCTGGTGCGAGCATGTGGAAGAGAGTCCGGAGAGCGCACTCTCGTGTTATCGCGACTTACGAGGCTCGTGTGCGTCTGCAAGCTCTCTCTCTCCTCGAGTTCGATGTCGCATCAACTAGTTAAATTCCTCAGCAGCTTGTGACGTCAGGTATTGACGAGATCCCCCCAAAGTCTCACTCGTAAAGAGATTTCTATATTCGCTCGATTCTCTATTAGTAAAAATCATTTAATCGAGGCTCTTCAAGATCCGAGATTGTTAATCGCATTGGACAGCACTTGAACGTCGTAATTCAAACAGAAAATGCGCGTCTCTCAAATTTACGAGTGAGACTTATTTCGTGACGACTCCGGATGAACATTTATTTATACATTTTCGAAGTAACAAATTTTCTCCACTATCGCTGATGCGTACTTTTTGTCTTTTCAATTTTAATGACTTTTCAGTATAATCACATGAAAAAAACACACAATTTTCGTGAGTTTTTGATGTCTATTCGTTGAGCTTCACTATTTGAGGATGTTGAGTTCCAAATCGCAAATTTTATTGAACAATTAACGTTAATAAATTAAATGTAGTCAAATGTAGTCTTATGGAAACTGGTTTAACTTTGCGATAAGTTTTTTTTTTTACCTCTCCATTTTTTAATATCTACAATATACTGAAAGCAACGGAAACAAAACGAAGTTTATTGATAAATATTTTTTGTATTTGTTTAAAAAAATTGTTCTAAACAAAATGTGAATTTTTTAATAACGAGCTTCCTAATCGTGGTGAAATTTGGACACGACCTCTTAAATACTTCATACAAAATATACTAAATTTTTAGAATTTTCTTATCATTTTTTATTTCAACCCTTAAGTTGGTTAAAGTAATGATGAAAGAATTCTTCAAATTTGGTATGTTTTTACATGAAGTATTCAGGAGGTCGTGTACAAATTTAACGACGATTAAGAAGCTATTTATTGAACAATTAACATTGAAAAGTTTCATAGGTACTCAACATTCTCAATTTCGGGCAATAACTCGCGTTTAACTTCCATTTGATCTGAAATAATTGTTATGCGAGTGCGGATTATCTTATTCATGAAATTTTTAGTTGATCTGGAAATACTGTCGGAGATCGAACGGAAATTGTTATCGGAAGCTGCGTTTGCCGGAGAGAAAAAGAGAAAGAGAGACATCGCAGTGAAATGGGTTCGTACGAGAGTATTACTTATAGGTAGCCCGTAAAACCGAGCTGATGGATGACTGTTGATAGTAGCCAGAGCACATCGTGCTTACTTGGAAGCGCTTTATCATCCCGACTTAATTCGGGACTTTAAATATTTATACCGAAGCCAGGGTGACCTCACGACACGATTCTATACACATGTAATTTTTCGCTGTGACTTATTTCCTACCATCCCTTCATCCTCCTCTGCATCTTTCTCCTGCTAGCTATCCTTTGGCTCTCTCTTTCGAGCTATTTTTTCACGTCGACTCGCTCCCGAGCATCACGTCCCAAAGACGCTTGCTCGAGCGCCCTATACTTCGTCTTCGAGTGTGATTTATGCGAGTAAACCCAAGAATATCCAAATTAATCTGCCACCATCCAGACGCGAGCCACACTGGCCCGACGCGATCGCTGTAGATTGAATCGTTCCTCGTCTCAACGGTGAAATAATAATTTTAATAAATAGTCACACGATTAATGAAAAAAAGGTGAAACGTTTTGGATTCGATTTTTATTAAAATAAAAAAAAAACAAACTGAATTATAATTTTTTTTTTTTATACTCTTCGTTTCGTTCTTTTCGATTCATCGTTGTGTCTGGCGATCAAATCAATAAAAGCAAAGTATTATAATTGTTGATAAAAATGATTTCATCAATTTCGATAAAATTGCTTGATCGTCTGATTCCCCAAAGACTTGCGACGACCAAGACAGACGTGAGTGATGAAATCACCGAGAACAACTACCGTTTTAGGGAGAAATATCAGACGCAATAAAGAAAAAGAAAGAAAAAAAAAAGCAGAGTGGAAGAACGAAGAAAAGAGCAAGGGAGAGGTCACTTAAACGTGGAATGACACAGGCCCTCGTGAAAGGGTTGAAAGACTCCTTCTGTTATCGGTCTCTCCTCCGCACGTAAGCGTCAACCCTCTACGACCTTTTCCCCATTGGTTTCCGATATACACGTCCCAACCCTTTATTTCTCTTCTCTCACAACGGTGCACAGGTCATTCCGTCTCGAATCGACTTTTCATCATCATTTCATATCGATCAAAATTTATAAATGAATTCTCAATAATCAGCGAGTCCTTCGCATCCTTCCCTATGCACGAGGCTACGAATTCCTTCCTGCAAAGAGTCTCAACTTTTTTTTTCATTCTGGAGCGAAGCTTTTTAAATTCTCGTTTGTCGCTGTTCGATCGCCAGAATCGATCTTAATAGCCACGACTCGTTCCATTTAAAAATAAACGTGGAACGTCCCTTACGAGCATTCTGGCAACATGGAAAACTCGATCCTCGTCTCGTAATGCACGAGAAAGGGGTTTTTTTTTTCTCTAACTAGCATCGGGTCGTAAAGGCAATAATAGGCGTACGTTTCTTTTGATTGCCCGACTGTTATTGCCTGTCAATTGTTCCAGCTTTTCGTATATATGTAGGTTATTAAATTAATATTACGAGGAAGACTACGTCGAGAGACTCCATGTGTGCTTTTCGCTTGCGAAGCGACAAGCAGGCCCTTTCAACGAATAAGGGTCTCTCTCGTGTGTCCAACAGTCTTATTCCTTTATTTGGAAACGACGGCTTTCCCATGAGGATTTGCCTCAACCCTTTCTCTTCTAATACCTCAAACTTCCATGTGAACTGTATACATATATTTATCTACATTTATTTATATGTTGGTCAAACGTTTCAGACGTTTTATCCCTGATACGTGACGATCAAGTGAATGAGCGATATAAATATATCTATGTGACGTGTGTGCGATACAACTGTCTTGTTTGTGCAGCATCCCTTGCCAGAGAAGCCTCCCTGACGTCTTGTAATCAATCGATTTTGCCCTGGGGACGATAATATTTTTCAATTTATTGAAACAATTCTTTTTCTAAATTCTGCAGCGCTACTGCGTCGGAGTTTTTGTGTTTCTGATAAGAAACTAAACGAAGGAGTGCACAGTCTCGATTTCCGGTTATTCTGAATAATGATGACAGGGTGGATTCTCGAGATGAAGAGAATTTTGCGGACTTTTGAGGCACGTCTTTGAAATTTTTTTTTTTTTCTTGCCTGTCGTCTTTGGTCCGGGTTGCTCGATCTTATACATCTCGTGGGTAAAGGATCTTTCGTACCAGGCAGAGATATTAGCTCACGGCGAAAGTAAGGAAAGCTCCAAAGGATAAACGTTGCGCCAAAGGGTAAGAGACACACGAGAAGCTTCCGTTGTCAAACGCATTTAGCGACTACAAACGGAAACTTGTACACTCCGCTCGCGCGCCTCGGGGCATTGTCCTCGAGTCTTAGGGAGTTTAATTGCCATGGAATAACGCAAGGGTGCGACTGCAAACGTATATGTGCTCAGCACGACGACGACTGATTCGGAGCTGCAATTCCTTCTCAAGAAACAATATCTTTCGGAGACAGCTTTTGCGACTCTTCTGCCAATTATCAGGATTAATCATTTGAGTGTAAAAATGTTTCTTTTTGTCAAAAAATCAAAACGATCATCAAATCTATTAATAGTTCAAAATTCAATAAATTTTTTTTTAATAAGTATTTTCTGTCACACTCCGAAATCTTTTGACACGTTATTATGATCAAAGTTTATTCATAACCTCCATTTAAAAAAAAGGTAGAGCGATGACGGACTACTTTGAAAATTTCGAAATCCCGTAAAATTCGCATTTTTAAAAATAATTTCGACAACTTTTCTAGAAAGTACAGAGGAAGTACAGACTTATACACAATATCTTTGAAAATTTGAAAAAATTCAAGCAGTTAGACGATTTTTCGAAAAACTCAAATTTTCGTAAAATTCGAAAAACCATTAAATTTGAACCGTTCAACCGATATTTTCGAAAAACAATACCAACCTTCCTATTATGATACTTTATTTATAAAAAAAAAAAATGAGTAATTAATGTTCAAATTGGCGGAAGTTAGAGCGGTGACACACTTTTTTTGAAAATTTCAAAATTCCGTAAAATTCGTATTTTTCTAGCAATTCCAACAAAATTATCAGAAAATGAAGAGCTTGTATAGATTAACATCTGTACAAAACGGGAGCCCTGTAGCTCAAACCGTTCTCGAGTTATAAACGTTTGAATTTTACAGTGCCAGAATATACACACACACACACACACACATCTGACAATTTTTTCTAGATATGATTTTTCGATGTTTTGGGACATTTTAAACACATTGGCATTAAAAACTGGAAAAAAAAATGTTCACCGTCACATAGATTCCTCTATGAGGAAGCAAACAGGAAAAATAATCAGAGTTTGACTAGGAAATGTTTTTATGAAGATTTTCTGATTAAAAAATCCTGTAATTGGCTCCTTTCATCATTTCCTCGTTTGAATATTTCTTTTCAGTATAATTCCAAGCGAGAAATTCCAGGGAGTTTTAATTAGGAATCGGCAAAAGGTAAGTTGGGAATGGATCGAGGGAGAAGAGCACGAGGAAAGGTTAAAATGCAAAGGGACAACCGTAGAATAGAAATTTACGAGTATCTTCTTTTCCTCTTTTTCTCTCTACCATTGCTCCAGGCAATTCTAATAAAATATATCCGCAATTAACTCCCTAAATATTCTCGCACCGAAGGCAAGTGATCTATGCAAGTTCCTTTCTCGATGAATATATATAGAGACTGCATAATATATTCGAGTATCCTACAGGGTATACAGAAAACTGGTTGAATTCCTTTGGCCCGTTTGCCCTGAAATAATTTGCACGATAAAAAATTATAAGAATGAAGAATTGACGAATGAATAGTTTTTTTTTCACTGTGACACGAACAAGCAAAAATAATTAGGCAACGCAGACGTTTCAGAGTTTTTGGGGAAAAAGATTAATCCTATAAGCTTTGGGGCTTGATTTTGCACAATCGTCTCAGACGATCCGAAACATTTTACGATTGTCGAACTTTTCCAGGAGCTCGAAAAGCTCGAAGTACGAGAGTTGTCGTTCTTAACTAGTTGACTTCTTGGGAGCTAACTCATTTTTCTAATTATCCGAGCACTTCTGTCGCTCGTGAGTGAAGCTTGTGGTTGCCCTTAGATTTTCCTTTCGCGAATAAGAAAAGATCCGTAGAAGAGAAAGAAAGGCTAAGTTACTGATAAACTTAGGTGTACGTGGAACGTGAGCTAGTTCGAATCAACTTGCTACAAACAGACTCTGTCAGAGTCTCGTGCTTGATGATGATGGTGTTGGAGGAAGCTTGATTCTTCGAGAGACCCACTCTTTCTTTTCTTTCTCGTGCTTCTTCGCTCTGCTTTCTCTTTTCGTTTTCCAACTATCGCACTTGGCGCATTATTTTTCTCGCTCTTACTTTATTGGCCAATCGCCGCAAGTCGAAGCCCTTTGGGTTAGATCAAAGCATGGCCCTCGGAAGATCAATACGCCTCTGAACAGCAGACAAGCCTCGATGCTGGGGGTTCTGTCATATAGGAGGTTCTAAAAACTGTATTTGTAGCTTAACCCTAGAACGGTAACCTTTTATTTTTTTTACCTATTCCGTTAAGCTGGGGTCATAAAATGACCCCAATTTTGAAAAATTCATATCTCCGATAAAATTTACCAAAAAGGGTTTAAATTGGGCTCATTCTTTTCGTTTTTTAATGCAGAATAACGTGAGCCTGGGGCAATTTTGCTTGGAGTCAAAAAATTAGTCAAAAATGCGGTAAAACGATAAAAAAGCCTGGGGAACGAGATCCACGAGATTCTGGACATTTTTGGATGTCGCTGATTAATTAATTTTTGACGATCGGCGTTTTAGAGGAGAAAACTAAAAGTCTCTGGAGCTTCGACATCCTCTCGGGCCTCAAATTTGATTCGTCTTTTTTGGACGACACTGTATAATCGAGGGGTGAAAAGAGCTAGAGCAAAATATAGTGGAGTCGAGTCCTCGTGGAGTGTATGGGAATATATGTCTGAGTGGGAGATGACCAAAGGGATGCTGTGCCCAAGCGAAAGTGAAGGGCAAGGAGCAAGCCAGGATAGAGTGCGATGGCTTGATTGAGGGCATTGGGCATTAGGAAAACGTTAGCCCTCCTCGCCGATACTCTTTTTCATAAACATGTCACGTAGAATTTCTCTTCTCTCTGTCTTGATCCACTGGCCGTGAATAGACCAAAGGAGAGACAAATATCTCGAGTCTTTCCTTGGCATTTGCTTTACGAAAGGGGCCTAAATAGAGGCAATTAAGGGTGCACGCGGGATCTTAGGATTTTCGTAACCTTTCTCAGACAAACGACGCTTACGGATAGAGCAGAGAAATAAATCTATAGAAGCTTTTCAATTACTCCAGTTTTTTTTTTTTGTCTATTCGTCAGTTTGTTCCAAACGTTCTCAAAGTTTATCAAAATTCTAATAATCCGACAATTCTTTATTTTTCCTCCCACGCCATCGCTCCATTCGTACGCCCCGAGAATATTTATTTAGATATTAAAATATTAATCATTATTATATTAAATATTAAATATTAAAAAATTAAATAAATATTTATTCACTTCGATTAATTCCTTCGCATTTCAATTAGAATCTGAAAATATTTTTCGTTCAATTTACATATCGATCTAAAAATAGCGATTCAAATTTCCACCAAAGTCTCTGTTTCAGTCTCTCATTCTTTTTCTCAATATACACACACACATACACACACACACACACACGAGCAAACGTAATATGTACAGTTGCAAGAGTCCCCGGCACGAATGCCGGAGCGTCCGGATATTTGGTTAAATATTAACGACGTCGTTAAAACAACGCATTTGCGGTTCGTTAAAGCCCCGAGGGGTGCGTAACGGGGTGCCCGTTAAGGCGTCCGTGGTACAAGCAATCCGAACGTAGCACATCTCTCTTTCTCTTTTTCTTTTTCTCCTTCTCGTGTATCGAGCTTTCCAACGAATCGCTATCACTATGTCCATTCTCTGTTCTCATTTGGTACACGTATCTCAATGTATATTCACCATTGTATACTTGGCCGCCGCAATGTTCAACAAGAGACGGATAGCCCTCGGAAAATCAGCTTGAAACACGAGAGCTTGTTAATACGATTTTTTTCACTGCTCGCTGCCTCGCAGAACCAACAACCGCGTATGAGTCCGTTGCACATGAAACCTCGTTTTACCTTTTGTGCGGAGAGAACAAAATTTCAAAACCGAAAAACCGAGACCTCAGAAAAAAATGTAAAAAATATAAGAAAAATAAATATTTTCCGCAGCTCTCGACGAAGCTTTTTGCATTTGAAATTTTTCCTCGTCCTCGGAATCTTCTCGTGCAGTTTTTGTGAACGCTAGATCAATTTCGTATGGCATGTTCAGGGCACGAGCAGCTTCAGACACAATTCTTATCTCCACGTTGCTTTCCTCGCGTAAATCCAGGGCGGAGAATCGTGAATATATTTCATCGGCTATCAGCAGTCGATAAAGAAAAAAAAATCAAGTTTGATAATCCTCGGACCGGTTTTTCCTCGTGGTCTTTCAAAGTCCGAGAAATCCTGCTCAGCTTTACAACTTTTAAGGGGTTGGGGTGGATGGAAAAGGAAACGAAAAATTGTTGGAAAAGCTGTAAAGCGTGAACAGATTTGCATCTTGAATAAAAATCCCCTGAGGATGACCATAAATCCGTCATGAACGTGTGTAGTCTTACTTCTTTGACCTGAAGGTTCAAATTTCTGGTTTTCATGCACCTTAATCTTTCGTGTATATATTTTTTAACACTATGAACCCTTCCTTCCTTGGTATGAGATATTTCGAATTAAGCTCTTGCCTTGCTCGAGATCCTAAAAAGGGAGATTCTTCGGTGGATAAAGGGGCGAGTCCGATAGACTGCTGGGGTAGTCGGAGTCACACGTTGGCTTCTCAGACTCCAAGGTCACTTCATCTTGATAAAAAGTGTTGGTCAGTACACGTTGAGGCCCTCTTTACATATATTTATCTTTTTTTTCAACCTGCAAACTTGGAATCTCCTAGCAATGGTTCTCTTCGAAAGAACGTGTACGTGTGGACGAGCTTTGGGGTTGCGACCCCAACTTGAACCGAGGGACGCAAGGGGACGAAGTTTTCGAGTCAATTCTTTCGATACAATTCCCCTCGTTCGATCTTTATCGACACTGGATGCACGTTACATAGAGGATGCTGCGAATGAAGCGTGCAACCTTGTTTCCCCAGACACGGGGACCTCTTTATTAATATTTCTCCAACCCTTAAAATTTCATCCATCAATTCATCGAACTTGGGACTGAGTACGAAATCAATAAAACCTGAAGATTTTCGTCGATTGGATTAAGAGGGTTCCGCATGATGTTGCTAATTACTGCAAGTTCATTAAGCCGTTAACCCTTAATGGTCACATGGGGTTAATTTTACTCTAGCTGCTTTCAACCGACGATACGTAATAGAAATTTAAAAAAATGGGACTTATGACAAGCTCCATCGGTAGTTTGAACCTTTTAGTAAGGAGCCCCATCGTTATTATTTGAAAGGGCCCGCAATTTCAGTTTTGGAAGCCATGGGAAGCGAACGGTGTAAAACCTGGGGTATACTTTTTGGAACGATCGCTAATTTAACCAGTCCCACCTGAAAGCATGACATTTCAGACTTATGAAACGGTTTTTTTTTTTTTAATTGAAAATTACAATTTCAGCATCATTTTTTGTAAAAAAAAGTCATTTTTGCTGAATTTTTTTTTTCGACATTTTTTTAATATTCAAAATTGCACGAATTAAATACAATCATCACGGTCGTTGCTCAAGGGTTGAAAATACATTGTAGAATTTTTATTTTATTTTTTTTTAACGATTTTTCAACGCGCCTTTATCGCCTTCGAAAGTGAGTGGGGTTGATAAAACCCCCAATGACTATTACGTCACAATCTGGAGATGTGACTATTAAGCGTTAATTTTCCATCGGTGAAAGAAACCCGAAAGATATTTTTCTCCAAAATTTAAGTTGCTAGGGATTTCTGCTTGCTACTTGATTGGAATTTGGCGCATGGGGGAAAATGGACGCGAACGTATATATAAGGAATCTCGAAAAACCTCGTGGAAGGTGATATTTTAAGGGAGTGTTCAGCAGTTCGCCCTTTCCATGGGTCTCTATATAATTCCGTGAACACTTGCCACCGGTGTTTCCCTCTGGTACTCGGAACCCAAGCCACCACCCTGGAAACAACTAAGAGAACCACCTCGCCTTGTTCTTCGAAGCTGCTCTGGTCAACGAGTGCATACACAGTCCTTAGGGTTTGTGAGTAAGTAAGTGGCTGAACTAGTTAGGATGGTGTGTTAGGGACAACGAGCATAAATTCTCGATGCTGGTACGGTGAGACGAGGGATGACCCTGCTGCACGCCAAGTCCCACGATCCTTTTCATCCCTCCACCTTCTCTCCATAATTCTCCAATTCTCTCTCTCACTCTCATCGTTTCTTTCATTATACTTTCACCCTCTTCTCTCCGCTGTACGCTCCTTTCCGGAAGTCTATCGGACATCCCTTTGTTTCTATTCTTTCGAACGATTCATGGAAGATCCTCTTTTGTCGTCCTTCAAAAAAAAAAGGAAACATTCTCGTTAGTTTGCCACGAAGAGAATTATTTCGTACAGATACGCCTTCCACTTTACAAAGAACATTTATTCGATGAGAGATTTTGCTGGTGCTCGAGCATCGTAACAACGAGTAATTCCAATCTCCATCGACCATTTTTTCGTCGGTTCTACGACATCATATCGCAGACAAAAATATCCAGCAAAAATATTTTTTTAAAATACATAAAAAAATAATAAAAAAAAAACAAAAATAATATAAAATTCTTGTGGTTTTTGATATTTTTTTCACATTTTTGTGGGGTAGAGCCATTCGCATAAAAATGTTGTACATAATCTCTATATCTATAAAACTCTACTACGAAATTGTGTCTGTGCCCTTTTCACGCAAAAACCACTGAACCAAATTTGATGAATCTTTCAGAGAAATGAAGCTCATGAATAAAAATAGGTTTAAGGCTACATACTGCATTCCGATAATTTTTTGTTTGTTTGAAAAAATCACATTTTTCGTCACATTTTCCACTTTCAAAGTTCCCAAGCAACTAAAAAATGATAATAAATAAAAAATCGAAAACGAAGATAATGAGCGGTAGCTGGAGTGCCAGTTTGTAAAAAAAAAAAAGCTCGCAAGCACGACTAGTTATTAAATAAAATAGCCTCGGTGAATTTATTTCTGTATTTTGGCAGTAATCAAGCGCGTTTCGTTAAGTAATTAACGAGAAATCAAATGAATTGAGCTGCAGAAATCTATTTGACATTTCGATCGACATGAACTTTTGGATTCGGTATGAACGTGTTGAGAATGTACGGAGAAAATAAAAAGAACGAATATTATTAAAAATGTTGGGAACTCGGCCGTTTTCCTTGTTGGGGAGTCGAATGAATTTTGAGTTATCTTTTTGAGCTACATTCAGCAATTCCTCGTACATTTTTATATATATCTCGTTCCGTTTGACGTGAAGCTAAAATAAAAGCAAATTTTTCAAAGCCGAGATTTCAAACCGTTAGCTGCCCTTTGCGTCAGCGGTGGCGATCAAAGGACCCAGGGCCAATTCGAGAAAGCTTTGGCCAGGGCTTATTCAACTCTGACGGGGCTCTAGACGCCCACAGAGCAGAGCTTTTCCATATAATGTGTTTGCTTTTATGCCCACGCGCTCTGCGCTTTCAAACCTCCAAATGTTTGAATATATGAAGTACACAAATATATATACTCATGCATTTCCTAAATCCACGTAACATTTTCCTTGTGCTACCAAATCCGGAGTCCTGTCAGATTCCGCGCATTCGTACGTGTTATTTTATTTCTCATCACTTAATCTTTATACTCCTCGCGGAGCTCCATGCCTTCGAGCTGTTCCAAAGACCGAAGTATGTGAATTGAAGTACTTTCGTGGATTCGTTCATTTGAAATAAAGCAGCTCAAGATTTTCAATGAACATCCAAGACCTTCTACAGAACATTTCGTTCGTTTTCATTCTCCATATACTTTGAACTGGAACGTTCCTTTTTTTTTTGTTCACGTGTCTTCATTTCAATTTCAATCCTCAGATTTTATCGATTTCATAAATTAAATCCCACGACGTTAACCCTTCGAGTGCACACTGGGACCTTTTGACCCCAACAATTTTCTGTCATTTTGACGTTTGATGGCAACAAATTTTTTGGCATTGCATTTTTGTTCTCGTCAAAAAATTAATTCAGGACCAAAAAATATGAACAATTTACTACAAAAAATGTTTCTAAAAAAAAAAAAACAAGAAATAATGCATATTTACCGGAATACAACGATTTGAAAAACGCCTTGGGTCAGATTGACCCAATATGTACTTACAGAAGTAGTTGCGCATTCCTCGAAACATATTAATTTTATATATTAATAAATAAATAAATAACATATTAATAATAAATTAATAATCAATAAATAAAAATAGATAACAAATATATAAATTTATAATAAATATAAAATTTATAGAAATAAATTAATCGCATAAATCTTGGTTTTTTTTACTTTTTTTTCGTTTTTTCGTTTTGTGAAAAAACGATTTTGGGTTACATTCCATTTGACCGTATGGCAAAGTAATTCCGTAGCGTCTCTTCCGAGATGTCAGACAGTCAGAGAAGGTTGTACGTTTTCAGTAGCAATTTGTCTCGAAGTCGTTACTTCTCGAAGAGGGAAGTTTGATGATGAACCGAAGCTCGAGCAGGATTGCGAGAAATTTGTTGAAAGACGTCCGAGAGATCTGATGCGCGAGAGAGGGAAGAAGATTCGTGTGTATCGCGTGGCTGTGGCACGCGCCCATCTCCGAGCGAGCGAAGGGACGTTACATGGCGGAGATGCGACAGAGGGCGTCGAAAACGTCACCTTCTGGACATTCCCGTGGCGCATGCCAAACAATCTCAAGATACCATCCGCCACTCTCGCCCACCGATAATACGTATTTCCGGTGTATGTGCCAGCCACTTGCTTTCTCACAACGTCCCACATACTTCGAATTCCAAGATGCTCCCAACTGTGCCACCCACGTGAATTGTCATCGGAACTTGGTCCACGCTCGAATTCGTTCGCGGGTTGAATCTCCGCATGAAATAATAAATAAACGGCTTCGAGCTAAATTTACTTTTAATTATTTATTCAACTTTTCATTCTGGCATTCTTCAACGAAGAGACATAAATATAGAAACGAAAATCGTTTTTTTTTGCTTTTATAAAAAATCGTGACAGACAATAAATGGGAATGATGAATATTTAACTGTAATTTAAAGACACACCGGAAATGAAATTTTGTTGAAAAACGTCGATATATTGTTGAACGCGGTATAAACTTGATATTTTTGGATAATTTCAAAATTTTCGTAATTTTTACATTATATTTGGTTTCTAACGGGACTGTCAGCAAAATTTACGATTGGAATAACAAAAATTTGCTTTCCGAAGAGATTTTCTAGAATATTTGTTGCTGCAATGACAACATTTTTAGGATTATTAAAAAAAAGTTTGATAAATATTTACAATCGCGGCTTTTGCGAAAAATTGCTCCAAATTATTATGAAATGTTTTTCATCAATAATAAATGTTTAATAATTAATATTAATTAAATGGTTAATAATTAATAAACATGAATAATAAACCCATCGAAAAAAATATCGATCTTTTCCAACGAAATTTTGTTTTCAGTGAAATGGTCCTGACTTGGAAAAAGTATCACGTGACCTAATGACCCGAATTATTCATATTAGTGTTTTTAGAACTAAAAAGAAAAGGATCGAAGATTTTTCGTGTCGTCTTGCGTGTTTCGACCGAGTCGCGGCCCCGGGTGTTGAACACTATTTCTGCAAAGAGAGAGAGAGAGAGAGAGAGAGAGAGAGAGAGAGAGGGATCGAGTGCAAAAGTGTGCCACGGGATATAGCGAGTGTAGCCAAGAGTGTTGATCGATGGCCACCCGTCAGTTGGCACCACTTTTAATTAAACCGCCCTCAAGATTAACTCTCCCCTCTTTCCGCGGGGATGAGTCTCCGGCCAGCACAACAAACGTTTTGAAACAGACGCGCGAACAAAACCTACCCTTCGTTCCTTTTTCCTTGTAATTGTTTTAAATCTCGCTCCATTCCGGCGCAAAAAAGCTTCTCCCTCGAGACGCTACTTTAGACACGTGCTGCTTGAGCAGCAAGTCGAGGGGAAAAAAAACCGCAGAACTTTTCTCGCGACTCAGTGACAGATTTGTCCTGGCTCAGCTGACGTTTATAACGTCTTTTCTCCTACCTTTCCAAAAGGGTTGCCCCACGATAACTGTCTGTCTCCGTATAATTCTCAAAGATTCATCCCATTTATTTCGTTTTCTTCAGAGATTTATCATTTCGTCACAAACGCGTCTACAAGAAGGAAACAAAAAATTCCTCTCTTCTCTGTCACGAAATTTTTCATGTACGACGAAAATGTCTCTCCTTATTCGTTAGACAAGTTTAGTGAAGAGTTTAAATATTTTCATTGATCCTCGTGTCCTCAACTTTTCATGTTTCAATATTGCTTTTTCATAGAGGAAGTTTTGTGATGGTGAATTTGTTTTCAGAAAAAAAAAGTATAAAATCGATAAATGAGTCAAAATTGAATAAAAACGCTGCATATTTTTTTATATTCAACAACTAAAAATTGTTGTTATCATTATTATTATTATTCATATATAATTATCACGTGTGTGTTATTTAATTTTCGATAGACAGGCATGAGACTTTGGAATCGTTCGGTGTAATAACTTGAAGCAGCTACGGACGAAATAACATTAACTTTCGGTTGTTTATTCGATACATTATCGTACGTTCGACTGTATTATTCGATTTCCCAAGATTTTGGCTTTGCTGCTCGAATAACATGCGAGAGTGAGACACATGCATATCGAGAAGTGAAATCCAGTGTAATTATTACCCGCAGTATGTTTATTGCGAGCCAAAAGTTGTTACAACGGACTTTGTACATTGCCTGAGGCTAGAGCTAATTTTACCATCTGAATATTATTGGCTCATCGTCGTATCCACATTGTCTAATGTTCAGCGTTATCACGATACAATCTGATATTTTGCCAGAAGGCCAGGAAGCTTCAATCCAAATTTCATGTCCCCAAGGATCGTCATTTCGAAAAAATTCAAAAGTATTTATCATGCTTCGAGGAATTTTTGTGAAAATCAATTTTCGAAAAGCTCAGGAGGCGTCAAAGTTTGTTCATTTTTGTATAAACGCTAAATAATTACGCTTCTGGACAATAAATCTTTTTTGTACCGCTCGATCTTGCAGCTTATTCGTTCGGAAGATTAAAGAGTCGTAACAAAGAGATAGAGCCCGAAAGCCACACTGATTTTTCCAGGCTGCTATTCTCAGTGCTCGACTCTAACCACCGTGTGTTTATTACTAGGCTCGAGACCAGAGACACTATCCAGATGGCCGATTGCTGTGGTTTCTTTAGCTAATAGTTATTTTTGGTCGAGTACTTCACAGGCTTCCCATTTTATACGTAACTCTACCTGCTGTCTCCGCATCCAATCGGTTTATTATTTCATTTGACGTCGCGTTCGAGATTCGATCAAAAATACTTCCGCCTCTTCCAGGCTGAGGGATCCGCTGCGAGCAATCATGGCGTCCGAACGCCAGTCTCGGGCTGTGAAATGATTTGAAAGAAAATAATTTTTTTTTTTCACAAATATGATGTTTTTTGGAAGTTACACTGAAAATGAAATTTTGTTGAAAAACGTCGATATTTTATTGAATATGGTAAATGAAATATTTTTGGATAATTTCAAAATTTTCGTTATTTTGGCAGTATTTTTGGTTTCTAACGGAACTGTCAGCAAAATTAACGATTGGAACGACAAACATTTGCTTTCCGGAGAGACTTTCTAGAATATTTCTTGCTGCTATGACAAAGTTTTTGGGATTATTAAAAAAAAACTTTTAGTCGAACGTATCCAACGAAATTTTATTTTCAGTGTATCGCCATGTAAATGAGACAATGGAGTATTTATCAAACGTTTCACACTGTCATCTTCGCCTCATCCCGTCTGTCAACGCCACTGTGCATTATGAATGTTGGCCAATTTAAAATTCATTACTATACGAGAAGTGGGAAGAAGGAATCGTTTCTTTGCTGCTCCTTCCCTCGGCCTCTTCGAGGGAGGTTGGCCATGTCGCTTTATCCCCCCCGTCCGTCACTCAGTCAGTCACTTTTGTTCATCGCGGCGGTACACACACAAGGGTGGCGAGACCCCCTTCGTTTCTCTTTCTCCCTCTCGGTTTCCATGGCTCATTCTCTGGTTTTCGGGGTTTTCCGTCTTGCAAATGCTTTTGTATTTGTACTGACGCGTGCTCGATTCGATACTGCTGGGTGGGGGTAATTGTTCGTCACAGGAAACATCGAGAAGCGAACTCAAGGGAAAAACGACTCATCTCCGTCTAACCCCGTGCAAAGCATGCTTTGGGACTTTCGAAACACGTTCCTCAACGCGACGACGAGACAGCCAATCTTTGGACTTATCCCTGTCGCCCTTTCCCCTTTCTCAACCTCTTCCTCGCTTCGCCAACGCATCCTTCTGTTTATTTAAATAATGAACACAACGGAGGGGCTTTAACCCTGGAAATGGATGACTACAGAGCCTCCAAATCCGAGAGACTGTATAATCGCGACCCTCCGTGCGGCGTGCCACCCCGTGACAACGAGATACGTTCCACCTGCTCTCACCACTTTGTCTCCCTCTCTCCGGACCTATTTTCTTTCCTTTACGATTTTCTTTCTCTGTACGCGGTGTCAGAAAAATGCATGTAAACTCACTCCATTAAGCTTCTGAAAACTTCTTTCTCCAATTCCTTCCATTCAGACTTTGACTCACTTCGACTTTCTCACGTTACCGAAACTCCCATTTATCTCCTTTTTTTCCTCCAGTCACGCAATCAATATGTTTCAAAGATTTGGAAAAGTATCTCAACCAGCTCGAGTTTCACGAACTCATTGGTAACCATGGCATGTTTACCGAGAGGTCAAATACCGAGATAGATTTTTATTTTTGTGAACTCTAAACGCGCTCAACGTTTTTATTTCCTTCGTTCCAGGGGGAAAAGGGTAAAAATTCGGTAAAAGCTCGTTTCCTAGAATTAACTCAAGAACTTGCCTCGTCCATTAATCGCTGATGCAAAGCGTATGTCGATCGATTTCTAAAAATGGAAACAGAGATTACAATTTTAGCAATACCCAAAAATCTTTTTATTCTGTTTTCTCAACCTGCTGCTGCAGATTTTGTCACAATTACCTGCAAATGAGACCCTCGAGTGTACGAATGTTCGGACTCGAGGAAATTTGCAAGATTAACTTTCCAGCTGACAGACACTTCACGCTGTTCTCGTTTTTAATCACTGAAAAAAAAAAATTTGTTGGAAGAGATCCATATTTTGTTGGATACGTTCGACTAAACGTTTTTTTAAATAATCCCAAAAAAGTTGTCATTGCAGCAAGAAATATTCTAAAAAGTCGCTCCGTGAAGCAAATTTTTGTCGTTCCAATCGTAAATTTTGTTGACAGTTCCATTAGAAACCAAATATTCTGTCAAAGTAACGAAAATTTTGAATTTATCCAAAAATATTTGGTTTACCGTGTTCAACAAAATATATTGACGCTTTTCAACAAAATTTCATTTTCAGTGAGTGGATTAGCGAACGTGAGATGTAAAGAAATGTAATCAGAAGAAGGACGAAAACTGAGGGATGAGGAAGGAAGGAAGAAAGAAAGAGAGAGAGAGAGAGTTTGCCGAGAAGATTCGTGGAGTTGGAAACATTGTACGCGATCAATCGCACCCCGTCGACTTACCAGAGAGTGTATCTCTTGTTTATAAATCGGAAAGGAAGAAAAAGCGCGTGTTTATGGTGCTCAAGAGAAAGATAACCGCGCTGGGGAAGAATCGGAGGTTACTCGCTCGTCGAAAGAGAGCGAGAGGAGGCTCCGAGGCAGTTCAGATATTCACCGGTTGATTACACGGCGTGCGCCAAAGTCTCTCTGTATAGAAAGATGCCGTACGAGGGTGAGAAGAGCGAAGACTTGGTGCGACCCCTGTCTCGGCGCTTCCAGCAACATTGCTGTGTCTGTTTTTCTCTCTCATTCGTTTGGCCTTTGGTCTCTCCGCTCTTGGGAATCCCCGCGAGGACGCTAACTCGACAACTGACAAATTAGCCCCGCGTACCGACGACACTTGCAAAATGGGGCGACAAGAACCGGGCGAGCCCTTAACGCCGTATCTCCGGGACTGTTTTGGTTTACCAAGAAAGCAAGGCTGCGAAATACATTGAAGGAGAGACCGAGAGCCAGGTCTGGGGGCGATGAAACGAGGGTCTGTTCTATTGGAACTGAAGTGAGTTGTATACCGGACTTTGTTCTCATCGAGATCTCTGGGTCGAAGAGACAGAAGGCTGCCAACTTTCCATCTAGGAACAATATGGAAAGGTCTCAGCTGCTGGAGCTTGGTCTGCTGCGAAGCCTCGTTCGTCTTTGCCAAGAGAAAATTTGCATTTCAATATTTCTTCCTTCCCCTCGTTCCCGGTCGATCCCGATCGACGAGTCTTCCTTGATTCTCAAAAAAAGAGAAGATAATTCGGATGAAACACCTACGTGCACTTATCCGAATTTCGGTCCATGAAAAATTCATCTTTCAGAAATTTAAAAGGTTAATTTCGTGTCTTTCCCGGGGGTTGATTTTATTAGGGTGGTGGACGGACTCTGATAGAGCCAGTCGACGCTCTTCCAAAACCTTTCGGCTTGCGATCGCTCTCCTCCCCAGAGATTTCGTGATAACCGATTCCTGCTCTAGCCAATAAATGCCCAAATCGCATAAGGGCTCAAGTCCATTATTTCAAGCTTGTAACTGCGGTACTCGGAGCTATCGAGGTTACGACCGTTCGTATCGCGGAACCTTGGTACATATGGATACTGTAAAATTTCTTCTTCTTCCTTCGGCAAGTCACACGGGGATCCTGAGTGGATTGAAAATGAAAAAAAAGAGGTCGTAGGTCGAATAAATGACGTTCCTGGCGGACTGATCGCTCCGAATAGCACGCTCGAGGTCAATACTTTTCCACTAAAACGATTTTCATATAACTGTACACGAACACATGTCCAAACGAGTTCCCTCTGTGGGTGTGAGTCAAAAACACACGAATATGTACAGAATCCATGAAATATATAAATATATTCGGCAGTGAAGAATCGGGGGCTGGCGCGTGTTCCGGAAATTTCGAGAAACCCACCGCGCGCATCAAGCCCGCCGCCGATTGTTATTCTCGGCGCGTACAGCCCTTGGTGTCGCTTTCACTAGACTCGGTTACTGATAAACGAGCGGTTTCTTCTCCTTCCATGGAAACTACCCCCATCCTTCGCGCAAATGTAAACTCACCACCGATTCACCGATTCCTTTTTCCCACCCCTTGATCCGCAGCAGTGAACTCTTTCCCTCTCGGTGCTGAGACCCTTGCGCGGGTTCTTTTCCTTTTTTTTCTTAAGTTCCTTGTGTGCTGGTAAATCGCTTTTTTCACTTAATCGATCGTCGTTAATGTCCCAAAAGACTCGGTCCGTTTGCACGTTCCAGGAAAGTCATATCGCCATGGATTTTTCGATTTTAACCCTTAATGGTCACATGGGGTTAATTTTACCCCAGCCGCTTTCGACCGACAATGCGTAATAGAAATTTTGAAAAAATGGGAGTTATGACAAGCTCTATCGGTAGTTTGAACCTTCTAGTAGGGAGCCTCATCGTTATTATTTGAAAGAGCTCGTTAGTTCAGTTTTGGAAGCCATAGGAAGCAAACAGTGTAAAACCTGAGGTATACTTTTTGGAACGGTTGGTAATTTAACCAGTCCCACCTGAAAGCATGCTATTGCCACGAAGCAATTGCCACAATGATGAGAAATAGCTGCTAGAAGAAAAATCACAAATGCAAGTTCTCATAGATTTATCCTTCGTGCTTATTCCTTCAGATTCTTGCTCAGCCCATTACCGCGCGAAATGGCCCGTCAAATCTGACAAGCCGTAATGTTCTCACGTGTCACACGTATATATAACGATCAATGCGAGGTCCAGCCTTTTTTGCTCATTTTCCTTGTTCTTACGCTTATCCCAACAATAAGAATGACGCGCGTTCGAATACGTCGCGCGACAAATCGCTTCACAGCCAATATGTATATCGGGTGTCCTTACAGCCGAAAAAAAAAATCGAGAGGAGAGAAAAATCGTCGAAATATGAAAAAATACAAAGTCCTGACACAAGTGATTAAAGTTTGAGATTCATGTTTCTTTTGAATCGTCATTCTAGGATCGCTGTCTCGTGCTCATTAGAATATTCGAAATTATAATTCCCATCGCTTCACCCGTAAGACAATCAAATATACGGATGAAAAGGAAACTTCACATTTACAGCATTGATTATCATCTGCTTCTTGGCGAAAATAATCAAGATCCTTTCCATAATTTCGAATGTCGAGATTTCTTTGAAAATAAATGATGAATCATGGGACACCGTGTATTTAATGTAGCACATGAAACGTGTTAGGGGCAAAGGTGGAACGTCACGTTTTCGGGGTTTGTGAGCTCCCGTTGGCCTCGCGGGAACGATGTCTCAAAGCGACCACCGGGGAGTCCCCGTTCTGCAAAGAGTCAGGGAGCCACGCACCTGCAGCCGCGTCTTCCGCACGCGGCGGAGAACCAAGCCACGTTTTTCTCTTTTCTTTCTTTATTCGCTTTCCCTTCTGTTTCCTATATCGTTGCTCTTTTCTCTGCTGCGTCGCAATACACATTTTCCTTAACAGAAAAAAAAAACTATTGGCCGTGCATCAAACGTAGACTTTTCCCACGTGGTTCGACAAAATATGTTGCTCTCTCGTCTTTTATACGAGGAACTTGCGATAAGGACAAGTGGCATGGCCAACCGAAAAGACCGACGCTATCCCGCAAGGCACGATAAGTTTGTCGTGGCCAATTTATACAATTGGCATCGCCCAACGTTCCTTCCCCACTATCTTTCTCATTCTCTCTCTCTCTCTCTCTCTCTCTCTCTCTGGCTATTTGACGCTAGGGACTCACGAATTTATTGCATAATATCTCGACGTTGTGGCTCTTCCAAAATGTATGTCAACCATAATTTGATTACGTACCATTGCACACGCAGTATCATTGAATTAATTGCTCTCGCTGGTCATCTTATCAATGCGATCGATAAAAACAAAATTTTTTTGGAAAAGTTCGATATTTTGTTGGAAACGTTCCAGTAAACTTTATTTTTTTTTTAATAATCCAAAAAATATTGTCATTATAGCAACAAATATGCTACAAAATCTCTTCGAAAAGCAAATTTTTGTCATTTCGATAGTAAATTTTGCTGACAGTTGCGTAACACTGCAAAAATGACGAAAATTTTGAAATTTCCCAAAATTATTACGTTTTTCGTTTTCAACAAAATATCGACGTTTTTCAACAAAATTTCGAGTATTCAGAGAACTTGATGAAAGAGATTCGTCAGTATCTTCCATGAGACTTGAAGATTGGCAATCAGTTATGAAAATTTTGTTATTTCTCGAAACGAAAAAACGTAAACATTTAGGAATGTGATCGGAAAGACGAAAAAGAAAACGTGATAAATCGAGGCTGGACCGCACTTGCTCAGTTCTTGTTTCGCCTTCCTTTCCCTGCCTCTATCGATTCAAACGAATTTCACGTCGTTTATGTGACGAATAATCTGTCCAACCCCATAAACATTTATCCCCGTTGAATGAACGAACCGAAACGATTGGTATTCCATGCCATCGTGGCACGTTCCTACACGGAGAATAACTGCAAACGCGTGTATAGCTATCCAACCAGCATTGAGGACATGTGTCACAAAACCCTCCGAAACGATTGCTCTCGTCTCTGGCTCTGCTCGTGGGGAAGTCGAATAGCTGTTTAAAATTGTATAGTCGAACTACCCGTTAGGGACACGTGCGTTTTTTAATGTGCCACGAATCCACCCGATAACGTACTTTAAACTTTCATCAATGGTTATCACGATTACGTGGGACGAATGACCATTGTTATCATCGGGTGTGAGTCCGTGTCGTATTTTTATTCACAAATGTATCTAAGAATTAATATTCGAGGGAAACGTGTTTAAAAATCATGTGTAAAACAATATTTTTATTAGTTTTTATATTTTTTTGACAACGCGAAGCCAATTCGTCGTCGAACGTCGAAGTCGATGAAGAAAATCGCATTAAATGTTAGATCTTATCAAGCTGGACGAACGATTTCTGAAAATGAAATTTAGTTGAAAAACGCCGATATTTTGTTGAACATGGTAAACCAAATATTTCTGGATAATTTCAAAATTTTCGTGATTTTGGTAGTATTTTTAGTTTCTAACGAAACTGCGAGCAAAATTAACGATTGGAACGACAAAAACTTCTTTCCGGAAAGACTTTCTAGAATATTTCTTGCTACAATGACAACGTTGTTGGGGATTATTAAAAAGAAACGTTTAGTCGAACTTATCCAACAAAAAATCGATCTTTTCCAACAAAATTTTTTTTTCTGATGCAACGTTTGAATTTAGAAATAATCTTCTCCACACATCACGTAGAAGAGAAAATCTATTTCCATCTCTTAACTTTTCCATGCATCAAGCTCGAACCGATAAATCGTAGGGAGAAAATGTTCGTAAGGAGAGAGAGAGAGAGAGAGAGAGAGTTTGCGGAGTGTCCATTATGGCATTACGGGAATCGTGCGAGGGTTTCGAAGTCTCGAGAGAGCAAAAGTTTTGTCAATGATTAACCGAAGTTAGGACATCGACGGATAATCGAACTCGGCTGTCGGTCTATAGTGAGGCAAATATTTCATATGCTTTCTGTATATTCTTTTCTCCAGTTGACCAAATCTTCTTTATGAAATTTCGGTGTATATGTGGCTTCGATATTATAAAAAAAATGCCGAGCGATTCATAAAAATCGAACGAAAGTTTTTCCTTTATGGAAAAACAAAAAAATCACTCGCAAAAAAGTTGACAATCTGCAAACATGACAGGACGCCAAACTGGTAATCGTATCGAGCAGCTCCGACCTCGGCATAGTTTATCGTATTTTTTTCCACGCTCGCGAGAATTGAAATTCAAAGTTTTTACCGGCGAAATTTATAAAAATGAATATCATTGCCTCAGTTGAACGATGCCGGATTATTCAAAAATATTTCTCGACGATCGCTCGGGCCAGAGACGCGTCACATCCGTCGGTATATGGCAACCTCGTCGTGCGTCAGTATCATCAAAAAAAAGATACACTTTATTCTGTTTCCTCGAGAAATTTCTCGTGTCCGACGAAATTGTCAACTCGTTTCGATTTTTTTTAGCTTTCGCGAGACTCGCCAGCACTGAAACGAAGTCTGGATTATTCTCAAGATTAAGAAATATTTTCAATCGAACTTCAGGTGAGCAAAACGTACTCGATTAAAAAAAAAATTCTCTCAATAATACCCAAACATGCGTCCACTGAAAAGAAAATTTTGTTGAAAAAGATCGATATTTTGTTGGATACGTTCGACTAAACTTTTTTTTGAAAAATCACAAAAATTTGGTCGAAAAGCAAATTTGTGTCATTCCAATCGTAAATTTTGCTAAGAGTTCCGTTACAAATCAAAAATATTGTCAAAATTACGAAAATTTTGAAATTATCCAAAAATATTTAGTTTACCGTGTTCAAAAAGATATCGACGATGTTCGAAAAACTTTTCTAGTGTCGATCCTTTTTGCACTGGTCCTAACAAATTTGTGCACAGACGAATCAGTTCCGATGAGCCCCCGGATATGCAGTGTCATGGATTTGGCATCGAGACCCTCTCAGCCCGCGATCAAATATTTATCCTTTGAAAACGCGAACCAGGACGATTTAAAAGAAGGAAAACTCCATGCCTCGTTGATGAACATTGTGGCCGAAGGGACGAGCAATGATCGAGCCAAGGTTTACAAGTATCAATGGGGGGTCAGAGTGCCAATCAATAGTAGCGATCTCCGATCCGATAAACAATCACCGAACAATGTTATAACTCGGAACTGGGGAACGAAAGCGCCGAAATCGAGAAAATCTGAAAATTCGAGCGTTCTGAAAACGCCGGACGTGATAGCTGTCGAACCCACAGCTGTAAAGTCCGCAGGAGCTGCGATTGGAAGCTCGCGTAATGTTGCGGTCCCGGAAAGCGTTGGAAAAGCGACAGACGAACCAACTTCCAGGGTTATTCTTGCGCATCAGTCCTTGGCTCCTGAGCCTTTGAGTCCAGAAGAGAAAAAAGTCGAAGCAGCTTCGATCGACATAAAATTAACGGTAACACCGACCAGCGGGTTGTCTTCAGAAACGAGCATCAGCGGCGATGATGATTACAATGTCCCAAAAGAAATGGCTCACAACAGCGAGATATTGGCCTGGCGAGATGTCGTGATCAGATCAAAATTACACGAGCATGAGTTGGCTCGCAGAACAGCAACAGGGACCGAGATCCAAATAAATCCTGTAGGAACGGTTTTCATCCGACCTGAGCCTCCGGAACGAAGGGTCGATGTGGAAATTGTCAGAGCCGTTGGTAAGGTCGGGCTTCCCAACGCGAACGTACACAACAGTTTGGATCCTGGCACCAATGTCGTTGGAATAAATTTCACGCAGTCTCGCAAATTTTTAAAGAGCTGTCGCAAATATTTTTCGACTTCCTCTCGATGTGGTCAGGAAAATCTGCCTCCTGACTCGGACGATCCAGGGCAAAGCGAAACTCCTGAAAAGAGAACTTCCACTCACAATACCGTGAGCCCTAAGGTCGACGAAAATTTGAATAACGTTTTGCCAGAGCTGTCTCAACGTGAAATGGAAATTTTGATGTCCTACGAGCGACAAAGCTCCGAGGATAATGGAAGCTTGATAAATCCGGTGGAAGTGAAAACTATTCCCGATGAATCGTCGAGAGATTCCTCAGGAATGGCTGGGCCAGATGATGACGAAAGTTTCAACGAGTCATCGGCCGGAAATGTACAGATGGAAGAATCGACGAAGACGATTTTGAGCTCAAAAGAGAGCGATGATAAAGGTGATGGGAAGGCAGAGATTTCGGAGAAGAAAAACATCAAAGATGGCGACTACGTCAAGACCCCCGGTGACCCTTACCCTTACAGTCGGGAACATTACGAAAAGTGGCGACTTCCACATGGAAAGTGTCCGATCGTAAATGACGATGTGCCAAAAGTCAAACCTGCCGAAACAAACGATAGTCCACGGTGAGTGTTTACACCGGGCTGCTCATTGCTCACGGAATGTAATAAAAACATCGAAAATCATTAAAAAATGTATTTTTCATTGAGGACTAACTTGCACCCGGAGTAAATAGTCCTGTGGATTTTTTTCGAGTACTCGTGAAAACAATCAAAATCTCTTCTATGGATTTCTGATGCTGACGTTGGTCCAAACTCTTTAAAAGTATTTTTTCTTCCTAACGTTTCAGACAATAAGTTTTCGCCGGTCGAGGACGAAACGGTCAAGAACAAATCGACCGATTCGTCTAATCAGAAAAAAAAACGGAAGTCGTTGGGCTGGTTGAGGGAAGTAGCCGTCGGTGCGGAACTGCCAACGAATCGGGTGCAGACGATTCATCCGGATATTCAACCACCGAAGCGTGATGTCAAGGAAAATTCTCTGTCCAAAGATCGTAAGTTTGTCTCGAGATGAATTTTTTACTTCTCATTTTTCATTTGCTCAATAATGAGGTTCCAAAATTTTCGACGGAAAACAAAGTTTTCCAATTCCCATGAGTTCATTTCGAAAGAATATTGATAATTTTGTCTTCATAGAGGAATTTTTTTTTACAGTTTTCAATGTAAATGTGGTTAAAATGTCCCAAAACATCGAAAAATAATATCTGGAAAAAAGTCCGGATGTGTGTGTGTGTGTGTGTGTGTGTGTGTGTGGTATTTTCTGGCACTGTAAAATTCAAATGTTCATAACTCCAGAACGGTTTGTGCTACAGGGCTCCCGTTTTGCACAGATGTTAATCTATACAAGCTCTTCATTCTCTAATAATTTTGTTGGAATCGCTAGAAAAATATGAATTTTACGGCATTTTGAAATTTTCAAAAAAAGGGTGTCGACGCTCTAACTCCGCAAATTTTAAGATTCATTACTAATTTTTTTTTTTTGTATAAATAGAGTGTCATAATAGAAAGGTTGATATCGAATTTGGGAAATATCGGTTAAACGGTTTAAATTTTATGATTTTTCGAATTTTACGAGAATCTGAGTTTTTTGAAAAGTCGTCCAACCGCTCTAATTTCTGCAAATTTTCTAAGATATTTTGCATAAGTATGTATATCCTCTTTACTTTCTAGAAAAGTTGTCGAAATTATATAATTTAAATGCAAATATGAAAAACGCTGCAAAATGAAATTTGAAAATTTTTTCCAAAATTTGTCGCACGTTTTTTATTTGAAAAATAGCGAAACGTTTTTTTTTTTAATTCCGAATTTCGAAAAAACCTCGAAGGATCTGAGAGTCGCAGCGACAACTGAAAAATATATTGTCGTTTATTTTTCAACAGAAGCCAGTAAACTTATCCAAAATCCGGAATCGATCGACGTCTCAAGTTCGATAGTCTCGAAAGAAAATGCAGCAAATCCCTCAACCTCGAAGCAGATTCGTGAAAAAGGTAAAATTTTCGTAATAAAAAATAAGCACTCTGAGCCAAAACATTGAAATCGTCCACGAGGAATAATTAACATAAATATTTCAGCGATGAGCGATGAATTCGAAGCGCAGCGAATTTACGAAATGAAAAACTACGCGTACGTAACACCGGAGAATAACAAAAATCCCCACGAGCTGTTGATAAAACGAGCGAAGAAAAATTAGCCACGTCACTCGTTGTGTCCCTCGCCTTTCTATATTTTTAAACAATATTTTTCCAGCACTTTGTACCTAAAAATAAAATTAAACAATATAAAAAAAAAAAAAATTGAAACATCGTGACTTGGTAAAATAACTAAATGTTTTTCAAGCTTATCGACCGAATGACAGTAACTGCTCGTTTTTGTTTTGCCAAAAAATCGATTCTGACTAGTGACTAGTGACGAGTTCCTCGCTGGCAGTCATAACCTTCGAGCCAATTGTACAAAAAAAAATGAAAAGAATCAGTAAAAATGTAAAAACCGATTGGAAATAAATGTCAAGTCCAAGAGCGCAATCGAGACAAGCATCGGACTGTGACATTTGGAGGGATTGCAGTGGTTCCGTGAGTCCAGGAGGTTATAACCTCCATCTCGGCTATCATCGATTGGATAACAGGGTAAGGCGTCCACACGTTCTTATTATTCAATCATTATCGATTGGAAAAAATATAGATAAAAAATAAAAGATATTGAAAGCCACGAGTATATTGCACCTGATTGATGATAGTTCATGGGGTTCTCGCGGACGATATCTCGTTCGGATTAAAAAGTTGTGGTTCTCCTGCAGTTGGGTGGATCGATTTGCCTCCACCATATTTGCCCCTTCGATCGTTTAATCGCTCAAACCATGAAGGGTATTTATCGTGTTGGCTCTTTTCGCTCTTCTCTACTCTCCGAGAGGCATCGCAGAATCTTTCTTATTCCTTCCTTCTCCGCTCGACTGCAGACTATGTGTTCGAAGGGATATGTGCGTGCTGCGTCGTTCTGGCTCAGTCACGAACACCGCAGAGCTATGGTAGAAGCTGTTATTTGATCGTCATCTCATACACTTAGAAGCTGCTCTTATCCATGAGGGGCACAGATAGGGGATCATCTTCTCGCGGATATTTCGTATCTCGAGCGTCCAATCATTCAAATCCGCATATAGTGGCTTGATACGAGGTCCGGCGTCTAATGCCGTGCGGCAAGCCGCGTAATAATCTCTGTTTTGCTCCGGAACCTCCCAGTTTTCGAACGGGCACGATATTTGTACGGCATCGCGTTCTCCGGGTCTCTACGAAGCTTCGTTGCTCTTACTGCGTTTCTGGCCCCGACTTGGAAGGGATTTCGGGATCGAGACTGGACGGTAATAAGCAAACGATAATGAAGCTTGGGTTCCGCTTTTGATTACCCGTACTCTCGCGCTTCTATCTTGCTCGCTCTATACCTGATGCTTTCTTTCGCTGATATGACAGCAAAGGTGGCAATCTTGAGAGAGAGAGAGAGAGAGAGAGAGAGACGAGACTCGACGGAAACAGCTGCAGACTTCCCTCTCCCTCGATCCTTTTTACTCAACTCTCCTTTTCCTTCTTCCACAAAGCTTCGCGTTCTCTTTCTTGCTCTCGAGCATATCACCGTGCCAATTTCCTCGGGATCAACGAACTATAGGATTGGTTTGTTGTTGCGAATACATTTTTTTTCTCTTCTTTCCTTTTTTCTTCATTGGGAATAAAAAACAACTTGAACGACTGTGCAACACGTGCAGGTCGGGAGGAACAAATTGGGAAAGGCGATCGCTGTTATTCTCTCGACCTTCTTTTTTTTCTTTATTCTTCGGTTGAAGCACCTATTAGTACTTTGCGAGCTTCAATGCTTCCTAATATATCGAACGCGATAAAGTAACCCATTGAACATTCTGCCAATCACAAGCGGATATTTATTTAATTAGCGATTCAATAAAACGTCATCGAAAAAGAATATCACGAACCCTGTGGCAACTGGAATATCGAGAGACTCCACACCGGAAATCAAATTTTGTTTAAAAACGTCGATATTTTGTTGAACGCGATAATCTAAATATTTTTTGCTAATTATACAAAATTTTCGTTATTTATGCAGTCGATTGGTTTCTAACGGAACTGTCAGCAAAATTTACGATTGGAATGACTAAAATTTGCTTTCCGAAGAGATTTTCTAGAATATTTGTTGCTGCAATGACAAAATTTTTGGGATTATTTTTAAAAAAAAGTTTAGTCGAACGTATCGAACAAAATATCGATCTCTTCCAACAAAATTTTGGATTTTAGTGTCGAGAAATACATTCGTGCATTTTTTCGTACATGGAAACGATCCATGGGACTGAAACTATGATAATATTTTGGCTAGACTAACAGGCTAGCAAATGAACATCGATAGAGCTGGAAATTGGAAAGATTGGTTGCGGATAATTGCCGAGAATTACTCCGAGACGATTTCAGTGATTCGTCAACGCACCATCATCGTCATTGTTGATCGAAGTCAGAACATTCTATGGTCTTTTTCGAAGTAAATATGAATTCTTGTGAGTTAATATTCTACGGTTGAAATATCGAGAAGCACGACGAGGTTAATAAAGAGAATACATACGTCAGGACCTCGCACAGCGCACTAAAGTGCTGCTTAGCAAAAACAGCAGTCACACAGTCCTAACCACCGGTGAATTGGCATTGGGTAGTAGCTAGTTCTTATTTACGACCTGTAGAGGGACTCGAGAGTGCTCCGGGTTCGCTTTTATCCTTGACCCTCGCAGCTCTCTCTCTCTCTCTCTCCCTCTTTCTCTCTCTCCAGGGATGCTAACGATATGATCTTCCGATGCTACACATACGTACACACCAGTGCTACATATACGGGGTGTAAATATTAACAGCTGTGCGGTTATCGTCTACATTATTCGATCAAAAATGGGAAATTGAAAAACGTTCGTTGCAATCTCTTTCTTTCGTGTGAGCCAATGAGACCCAACAAACTTTACCGTCAAGAGTAATCGTTCAATTTCTACTTTTCGATAAATGTAAATCAATCAACGCTCACGTGCCGAAGCCTCTGTGCTCGACGTCCATGCGACGAGCTTCAATTTTGTAGGAAAATAATTGTTGGTCGAATTTTCCAGAAAATTTGATGGAACATGAATTTCGTAACTTTGTTTCGTATCGATCGATAGGACACCCTGTATACATGCCACATAAGAACTCTGCGGATCTTCCGGCCGTTCGCCTAGTGCGAGAGAAGATCGAGAGTCGCCCCCGAGACAGGCCAAGATTCTCTCTGGCTCTCTCAAGATTCCTCTCTCTCTCTCTCTCTCCTCCTGGTGCGCTCCGCACACAAGTAAAAAGATCACCCCTCGCAGGTTCTATATTACTCACGCCACTGTATTTTCACTTGGCCAGGCGATCGGCGCCGATATCATAACTCCTTGTCGTACGAGAAACCCGGTCCAAGAGAAGCGAGCTTAAACTACCCGCGATATCTACTCTGTTATAGCTACAACCGAAGAATCTAGCTCGGGACATTGCGCGGTGGCTGCGAAAGCCAGCAACCGGCTGATAGTAATTCTGCGATACAGCGACTGTGTACAATCGGCTCTATTGCACAGCATGACATGGAGACTGCACCGGGGTCTTTCCATCCTGGTTTTAGAATGTGTCTCAACGATCTTTCATAAACGTGGCTGCACTTTGTCAACAATATCCACAAAGTCAGCCTGCTCGCACGTTTTATTCGACTGCTGGAAGTTCTGAATCGCGACGGTAGGTCTGCCCCGAAGATCGTGGCTGAATAAGGCGGCTGAGCATCTTTAGGTTTCCCTGGCGAGACCTAATATTAAGGGAAACTCGCATTTCCGGTCACCCGTCATCGATTGCCTTGTTCCAAAAAATCTGGTCCAATCAGAAAGGAAGAAATTAGTGAAAACTCGAAAAATCTGCTCATCCTGTCGATCGAATCGAATAAACCGGGAGAGTGACGTTCATACGAAAAAAAAAATAGAAAGTAAAGAGGAAGTACAGATTTATACACAATATTTTACAAAATTTGCAGTAATTAGAGCGGTTGAACGATTTTTCAAAAAACTCAGATTTTCGTAAAATTCGAAAAATCATAAAATTTGAACCGTTTAATTGATATTTCCAAAATTCAATGCCAACCTTTCTATTATGACACGCTATTTATAAAAAAAAATTAGTAATGAATCTTAAAATTTGCGGAATTAGAGCGTCGACACCCTTTTTTTGAAAATTTCATAATGCCGTAGAATTCGTATTTTTCTAGCGATTCCAACAAAATTATCAGAGAATGAAGAGCTTGTAAAAATTAACATCCGTGCAAAACGGGAGCTCTGTAGCTCAAACCGTTCTCGGGTTATGAACGTTTGAATTCTACAGTGTCAGAACATACGCACACAGACATTCGGACATTTTTTCTAGATATGATTTTTCGATGTTTTGCGACATTTTAAGCACATTGACATTGGAAACTGGAAAAAAAAAATTTCACCGTCACATAGCTTCCTCTATGAGGAAGCAAAATGTTACTGGATATCTACCCTGAAGATTTTATCATGTAAACAAGGACGTTGATGATAAGTTCGCGCAATTGTCGGGGACGATTTAAAAGCAGCACCTCGTACGCACTCCCATCACGACATGTCGCGCGATGGAAATAGATGGTTTACTGGGCAACCTTAAATACGTCAACGTTTACCCGGACGAGAATTTCCGAAAGTAAATCGACGAGGAATGTTTTCGTAAACGTGGTACAACGCGCCCGCGCGCCTCCGTGAAGGTTCCGTGACGAGAAATGCTATAACTCGATGGCGAATAGGTATGAGGAGTAAAGAGGGTTGACGTATACAACGAGACTCAGCCAAGCAGACCCCTCTCTCCATTTTCAAAGGCTATTATTAATAACACAAAGTGGAAGAAGAGAGAAGAAAAAGAGTGAGAAAGAGGCAGAGAGAGAGAGAGAGAGAGAGAGAAAGAGAGAGAGAGAGAGAGAGAGAGAGGAAGAGAATAAGCCGTTGTTTATGGTGTCGCGAGCATGTATGTACTTAACGCATCTAGCGCCAGCATAATGGCTCTCGTGAATCAAGAACACAGCCGAAGGCGATTAAGCCAATATGTCGGAAGACATGTTTTTCCAACAAATTTCGAAACCCCTTTTTCCGCCAATTCAAACTTCTTGTGAACTATATCGTTGGTAGATGGAGAGGCCCTAAGATCTCGAGACAATCAATTTTCAAACTGACAATAAATTATCATTCTAGAATAACCGAGCAAACGATGACAAAAAGCTCGACTTACGCAATCAGTTGAGATTTTCATTAACTCGATACACTTCCTACATAATATTTTATTTTGTAATACTTTAAGGTATTAGCCAACATCTCGAAATAATGAAGATTCAAATAAAATTAATGATTACTTCATTATATACGTGCGGATTGCAATGGTGCAGTGTGAAGATACGAAAATAAACAAAAAGTTCAAAATCCATCGAAGAATCTGGCAATTTGCCTAAGAAAACTTTATTTTCCAACAGAACTTCATTGCAATCTTCTGTGCAGTGAAGTTGACCTTTCCCATAAACTAACTCATTTTCTCATACTGAACAATGAGACGATCCATCATGTTGGATTTTTTTTTACGTGCTGGATAATTGGTTGTATGGCAATCTTAGTCTAGAGTTCCAATATCTGCAACTATTATTTATAACTCAATGAGTTCGAGCCAACATTAAGGATTTACTTATTGAAAAATTTAAAAAAATGTTCGCCAGCTTTTTCAGAATTTATAATAAGTGACAGGAAAATTATTTCATGCACGAATAATTCCCGTTCAATTATCGTCAACGATTTATTGGGTTTCGTCGAATCAATTTTCTTCCATTTTGATTTTTTCCTATTCAACTTTGCTCAGGAATATTTATTTTACAGAGCTGTGGGAATTTGTTAATACGAAATAAAAACATGGCGAGATATTGATTTAAAAATGATTGGAGAATTTTCCTTAAATTACACAATCCTTTTTTTTGTTGTTTTACATAATTTTAATGAAGGTAACGACACGAAGTTAATTGCAAAACTCTCAATCTGATTGATTCGTGCGTCAGAAAATTTTTCCTTGAAATAATTAAAGTGACAAGCATTTTGAAAGAGATTTTTCTAGGGCTTGGTGAAGAGAACGATCGAATGGAATTCAGTCAAGTGCATAAGTGCGCGATATTCGTGTGCAAGTCATCGTAGGATCGTTGACCACAGCAGCTACCTCTTTTAGTCACGATAGCGGAGTGACACTACAAAAAAAAAAAAAAGAAAATACATAATCGAGCGAGCTTTCCGACCGGATATCTTTCAATTATCGCGTTAATATGATAGGCAGCGAGAGCTCTGGCGAGTCAGCGTCTCGTCGTTCGCCGCAGCACACGTGACAAGGACTTTGTACACCCCGTGTGATTAATCGACGTCAACCGCAGACCTTGCAAAGACCACGAAGAATCGTGATTGGTGGTGCCCTCGCCAACGCATAAAATCGAAGGGGCGCGTCACATTGGTAATTGATCTCTCAAGAAATCTTTTTACAGTACCTTTGCCTCGCAGTACTCATCCGCGTCCGACCATGTCACCTTTTAATCGAATTATTTTCTCGAAATAAAAACAAGAAAAACAAAAGCCCGGACTTTGTTTATTGCAAAATTGTTTATTGTTTCGTGAACGACTCACGAATCGATTTGAGAAAACGAAATGTTGACATTTTTTGACACAACTGTTTCTGACGTTGGAAAAAACGTTAAGCAAGTTTTTGGCAAAAACATCGACGAGGGAGTAAAGGAAAATCATGACAAAGGGAGAGACGGGCGCGATAAAACGATGAATCGTACGAACAATGGGTTTTCCGATGACACGTAAATGATGGGGCGTTTGATGAGCATCGCGGTAGGTATGGACCGTCAGACCCTCGTGCGCGACCACCGAACTACCAACATGTGAAGCAATTAACAGCTGATCGACTTTGGTCTTTCTCTGAGTATGCCAGAGCATCGTCCCTCCTGGTGCGAGAACTTCGTGCGTGTACACGACTGGATATATGCTCTTCTCGAGGGTGTATCTTCTCGGCTTAAGTATCGACCTTCACCTTAAGGGAGAAAGATGTCCAGGGCAGTAATTACTGCGTGGGAAAGTGGCCAAACGTCCTAGTTCTCATCGTCCTTGAACAATGATAAATCCACAGGAAAATTCACACATTTATAAGAAAATCTTTCTTGCTACAGTTCATCGTGTGACAGTGACGATTCGGCTGCTTCGCATTGAGCCATGGATATGCGATCAGAAGCTTAAATATTTATTTGAGCCCCTCAAGTTTAATCCATTGAGTTCGTTACCTTCGCTAAAGAATATAATTTTTGATCATTTTCCCAAAGTACTTTAAAAAAAAATATGAGCAACAAGATTTTCGATCTACAAATAAAAAAAGAGAAATATCTGTATTGCTTTCTCATAGAAGAAGCTATGTGCGACGGTGAACATTTTTTTTCCCAGTTTTCAATGTCAATGTGCTTAAAATGTCCCCAAAAATCGTATTAAGAAAAAATGTCCGGAAGTGTGTGTGTGTGTATGTTCTGGCATTGCAAAATTCAAACATTTATAACTCGAGAACGGTTTGAGCTACACGGCTCCCGTTTTGCACAGATGTTAATCTATGCAAGCTCTTCATTCTCTGAGAATTTTGTTGGAATTGCTAAAAAAATACGAATTCTACGGCACTATGAAATTTTCAAAAAAAGGCTGTCGACGTTCTAACTTCTGCAAATTTTAAGATTTGTTACTAATTTTTTTTTTTATAAATAGAGTATCATAATGGGAAGGTTGGTATTGAATTTGGAAAATATCGGTTGAACGGTTTAAATTTTATGATTTTTTCGAATTTTACGAAAATCTGAGTTTTTTGAAAAATCGTCCAACCGCTCTAATTTTTGCAAATTTTGTAAGAAATTGTGTATAAGTCCTTTTTACTTTCTAGAAAAGTTGTCGAAATTATATAATTCAAATGCAAGTACAAACAACGCTGAAAACTTTATTTTTATCTTTTGTTTTCGAAATGTTTTCTAAATTATCTTCACATTTCTACTTCGCATTTTCCGTTCATCTCGAGTCCCAGAACGTGTCCGATTCTAGAAAGTATGAACAAACCGTGCCAGGAGGATAGAAAAAAATGCTTTGGAATAATTAGACGATCGAAGGTAACAGTGTAATTAAAGATTGAGAAAATCGAAAGGAGAGATTTAATGAAACAGAGATCTCTTTGAATATATGGAATATCAGTCGTAAATCGATATCGGCTTGAACACTCAGTACCGTACCCAGTGTAATCGATGGATTAATGACCGTGAGGCAACAATCATCGTTTCTTTCTCGCGCGATCGCAGCAACGTCTGCGCGTTGACTCGAAAAACGTTCTTCTCATTTTCACGAGCTCTATATGGGGAATATTCATAATTTCGCGAAAGTAGTTTCTGTGGAAAAGTGACGCGGCTACAAAAAGCTAAGCAGTCAGTGCCTTGTAACAAAAATCCTCGAAATTTTCAAATAATCTCGATTCCGTAGAGCTGGCAAAAATCGCAGTAATCATTTTGTATTCCATGTGAGCTTTTATGGTGGGGAGAGAGAGAAGGAAAAAGCTTTGATCGATTCTCCGAGCCCAGAAACAAATGACTGTGCGATTTTTTTCTGGCGCAGCAGCCGAGGATTGTTCCGTCGTTAGGGACGTGAGTCGGACCGAAAAGGCAATAATAACTCGACAGACTCTGCGGCGAGAGAAAAATACAGAGGACTGCGTAGCGACAGCCAACAAAACCTGCGAATCTGACCCACGCAATCGGGGTGTTATTAATTGTTCCGTGACGAACGTTTGATCGGGTCACGCAACGAATTTCTTCGTGAGTAACCGACACACGTGAGCTTCACAAAAACGCACAGCAGTCCAGAAAAAAAATGACGCAGAAATGAAGAAAAATCTGAAAATTCAATGATATCCAACGACCGCGATGAGGAGTGTTGCCTTTTTGACGATTTATTCATCTCGGCACATCGATTGGCATGCAACGAACGTCAGAGCGTACCGAACGCAAGATTATACCCAAAACAAAATAATTCTCGGCGCTTTTAATGCTCAGCACTTATTCCACGCGTGTGTGTATCCATATGCATCGTGTGTGTCTGGTGGATAGATGATCGAACGTTTCATCTCGGCACTGATTGAACTCTCCCGCGGGAGCAGAGTTCGTTCAGCCTGCTCGTACACTGTCTCTCTTACTTTATGGTTCTTTCTCGTTATTGGACAGCACATAGAGCCACGAGGTATCGTCTCTCTTTGGTCTCTCACGTACGAGCGCTTATAGCTCGTGAGAAAGATGTCTCTAATGGATGGGATCCACGATTTTTCCAGCATCGAAGACTCACGCACACACGAAGATGCGCACGCATTTTTCCTCGTTACGTTTCGTGGTGGTAATTTCGCAAAGTCAATGGCGGAGGTCGATGAATAAGTAATATCGATAATTTTAGAGTTTTTGTCAAACCTCCATGACACGAAAAATTGTCAGGGCGTTCGCGGAGAAAGTCCTGGGCAGCCGGTCGGTACGATGTCAAAAGGAAATCTTCTCTGTGTCATCGTTCGATTCCTCGTTTTTTCGACGTAGCGACTGCTGTTTGTTTTATCGGTGGCTTATACTGCTGCCTCTGTCGTTTTCTATGGGGGACTCCACACGTTGACAGCTCATAAATGCACCCACGACGATTAGGTATTCCGCGTCGTTTCATTTAGTTTTTTGTTTCTTCTCGAGCCGAACGAAACGAATGAATAATACGTGAGGCTTCCGACAGCGGTGGAAGAACAGGGTGTCAAAAACGTTAAACACACGGCTTGGAAGATGAAAAGAAAGAAGAGAAAAAAAAAGCTTTTAGGGGACATGAAAACGATCCGGACGCTTCTATGAATTTGTCTCGTGCTCATTCCTCTCTGGAAGAGCCGCGAGTACGGCTAGGCGGATGAAGACGTTGTTGTTTAGTTAAATCATGCAGCGCTGTGGTAATTACGATCTCTAACGAGGAATACCCGGCGTACAAGCACAACATTGTTACTTTCGTCATCACGTCAAGCGATGTGGAATAAGCTGGGGCCAACCCTTTCTCTGTCAAATCACATCGTCTTAATTCCTGCGGAATAGACGTCTTTGATGCTTGACGACGTAAATCTTGGTAATCTTATGAAAATTACATTACCAACGAATCGCTTCCAAACACTGACTCTTTGATAATGATGATAGGGAACATTTCTTAAAATAATCCACAACTTTTAACTCTGGAAGGGTAACCTTATTTTTTTTACCTATTCCCCAATTTTGAAAAATTCATATCTCCGGTAAAATTTAACAAAAAGGGTTCAACTTGGGCTCATTCTTTTCGTTTTTTAATGCAGGATCACGTGAGCCTGGCCAATTTCGCTTGAAGTCAAAAAATTAGTCAAAAATGCGGTAAAACGATAAAAAATGGGAGAACGAAAGGGCGAGGGATTTAAAGTCGTCTGGGGTCGTTTTTGACTCCTGGTTACCGTTCTAGGGTTAATACCAAAACTAAATGATCCAGTGATTTTTCATAAAAATCCTGTTGAAAGCTCGGAATATCTTTACTCTCGTGCTGGATGTGAAAAAATATGTCAAAGCGGAGAATTTATGGGAAAGCTATAAATTGACGATATTCCGAATTCGCGATAGACCTTCGTGTAATATAAAAAATGTTCTCTGCTTGTTTTTCGACGACAATTCACATTCCACGAGCACTTTGAATGAATTTTTCTCATCTCATCGCGGCCTTCGATATTGGCGAAAGCACGTCGAAGAAGAGAGGACGTCAACGTCAAAGTCGCGAGGTTAGAGAGACGCAGGCAGTCGTTAAATATCGAAATAGCTGTGCGCAAGCACCAGCCTGGACCAGCTGTTCGGGTCCAGGCTCTCGATGTTGACACAACTCCAACAAAGTCGTTGACAAACTCGCATTTCGTTCTTGGCATGTCTTCCATCTCTCTCGGGTGCAGTTTGCATTTTTAATGATATTTCTCAGATCCATTAAACGAGTGGATAGATGAATTCGGTTGAATTCTTGGTGAGTGGGTGTTGGTCCAGCACGCGTCAAATGTATAGGCTTCCTTACTCACCGACTGGAGTGGAACAGGGATGAAAAAAGAGAGAAACGATACGCGGGGGAACTTCTTTCGAAAGCCCACGACCGATGCGTCTATTTTCGGTCGACTTTTCGTCGTTCCTCTGGCCGTTCGTTCGAACCCGATGTATATGTGGCTTGCTGGTATGTGCTCCTACGACGAGTGCGTCAAAAACTTGCGGGAGATCTACAACGATGAGTAACAGCCTGTAAAAACATACCACGGGACGATTAACGCGACAGTTTGCCTCTCTGTTGTGCAGGGAGCTCCTCTGCTCTCCTCTCTCTCTCTCTCTCTCTCTCTCTCTCTCTCTCTAGGCATCTTCAATTTTTGTCGTTGTCACTTTGCCTCGCAGCTTCTGCAGCTTGGTCTTTGTGTTAGTTTTTTCGACTTGCGTCGTTCTTGTCAACCCAACGCATGTTTGTCAACCGTTTTGCTATCACGTGCTAAACAAAGTCTTCGGAAGAGCTATACGTTAGTAATGACACGCGGTTATCATCACTAGGCTTCTTGCGGAGGAAAAGCCTCGTGCCGGCTCTTAGCCGGTATTATTAATAGCGCGACGTCGACGAATATTCTCTCTGCTTCTCTCTTTCTCTTTCCAAGTATATTTACCCTCTTTTTCAATCGGGCTCTCTTTCTCTTCCTTTTTCTTTAGATATGGACGTTCGTATACTTTATTTGTATTTATATGTTGGTATATATTACTTTATCCGTTTATTCTTCGTCGCTTTCTCTCGGAACCCGATGAGAGCCATCGACGGATATCGAAGCGAACACGGCGCCAACAGGACGCGTGCTTTCTGCCCTCCAGACCGAATACTCTCTGCTTTTACTCATATACTCTATGTATATCGACCATCCAAGAATGCCTAATCTCGTCTCCGGACCAACCTGCCGCATAAGCTTTTTTCAAGCACCGCCACACTCGAGAGTGTAAACTTCTTAAAAATATATCCACCCTGCGCGACCGAATTTATACGGTTTCGCAATTAGACCGAGCATCTTGCCATCTTAACCCTAGAACGGTAACCTGGGGTCAAAAACGACCCCGGACGAGTTTGAATCCCGTGCCCTTTCTCCCTTCGTTCTCCCGCTTTTTATCGTTTTACCGCATTTTCGACGAATTTTTTTACTTCAAGCAAAATTGCCCAAGCTCACGTCATCGTGGATTAAAAAACGAAAAGAATGAGCCCAAGTTGAACCCTTTTCGTTAAATTTTACCGGAGATATGAATTTTTCAAAATTGGGGTCATTTATGACCCCAGGTTACCGAATAGGTAAAAAAAAAATAAGGTTACCTTCCTAGGGTTAAGGTGCATGATGGATCAGCCGCCGGACCTCTCTTCGAGAATGCAAAATCAAAATTCTTTCATGTCGTTTGACTAATAAGTACAAAAAAGCTCCGTCAGCGGACGCAGGACGATGAGAAAAAATCCGCTGACAGGAGTTTTTTGTAATCGCGGTTAAACCGCGAGCGGAAAATTTTCAATTTCAAAAATTATAGTTTTTTCTCTATTACTCACTGCAGTTGCGAGATACCGACCGATCCCCCGACTTTATTTGAATTAAAAAAATTCATTTGGCAACATTTTCACCAATTAGTGAATTACAAGAAAAATATAAAATATTTCAAGAGTTTCAAATAAATTACAATAAATTTTTCGCTATTATAGATACACGGAGAGCAGTTTTTCATCAATCTGGATTTATAATGAATCGAGATAAAAAGAAAGAAAAATCATCGATACTGGATTCACCGGAAACAATAACGAAGAGAATCGATGGACACGTTATTCGGTGAGCAATCGAACGAGTAGAAAGTAAAATATACACAAAATATGAAAATACAAGTTTTCCTTGGCTTGTCGATTTTTATTTTCGCGTGACTGAATGTATACCCAATCCTACGAATCTGGTCGATTTATCATTTTTGTCTGCGCACTTCCCCGTTGTGAATGGCGAAACTAAAAAGTTGAAAAATATTGAAAAAAATTCTGTTTGCGAAATTATAAGAATTTTTGGGAATGAAGAGTTTTCTCAAAGTCGCCGTCGCAAAGATTTGGAATCTGATCTTGTGGGTTGCCACGGAAATTATTGAATGGAATTGTCCCAAAGAAAATATTTTTCAAGCAACGACGTCATTTTTTTGCGTAAAATGGAAAATTTTGCTCGGGCGAATGAACCATTTCTCAATGTGCGTCAGTAAAAATCTTTAAACTTCGTACTCTTTTTCCTGATTAATTATTTTTATTCGTGCACCTGTTTGCCAAACGCAACGGGGAGCACTCATATTTTATAAGCGGAAATAGCGATTGGAAGAGATAGAGGAAGTGAAAAATTTGGATGAACTTTGCCTCGGGGTGGATATGGTCGAGCGTGTTCGAGGCAAAAGGGGTAAAAGACTTGACGTGGACGGCGCAAAGGTCTTGTGTCCATTGAGCATCATGCTCATCAGAACCCCGCGGGGTCTTATCCGTTGATTACCAAGACTGAGAGAGTTCGCGAGGTACCAAGGGATTTTAATTAGCGTCGTTTGCTCTTCACAAACATTACCGGACCGATGTGCCCGACGGAGCCTCTGCACCTTTCGACAACCAACGCCAGCATCCGAGCTTTTCGCAAACATACATAACCGCGCTGCAACCTTATTCTATATAACCTTCGCTTCGACCATCATCCCCAACAATTTCGGAACAAAAATCGAAATTTCCTCATTTAACCCAGAGAATCTTCACTGGCACAAAAATTTCAAAATATTCTATTTACCAATTTTTTAAATTAATAATTCATTCGCTTATTAACCCTAGAACGGCAACCTTATTTTTTTTCACCTATTCCGGTAACCAGGGGCCATAAATGACCCCAATTTTGAAAAGTTCATATCTCCGGTAAAATTTAACACAAAGGCTTCAACTTGGGCTCGGTCTTTTCGTTTTTAAATGCAGGATAACGTGAATCTGGGGCAATTTTGCTTGAAGTCGAAAAATTAGGATTAATTAATTATTAATTAATTAGTTAAGGGTTTTAATCACTAAATACCTCAAAACTTTACTTCGAGGTCTTCAAAATTTCATTAAATTTCAATTTTTTTTGAGCAGCTAAAGCTCGAAACAGAGTCAGGCGAAAAATAATTGAAAAGACTACGAACATTATTTGCAAAAATATCAAGAAATACACGAATGCTTGTAACGAATGTGAAATGATTTGACAAGTGACAATATTTTTTGGAGTATGACTCATCGATCCAGGATGCAGCCAGATGTCGAGACTCTTTGTAAACGTTGAAAAATAGTGGTTGTTGCTCCTGGAATAAAATTTTGTTCGAAATTCGTCAGGAATGGCTCGAAGCCTCTTTCAACAGCTCATTGGAAAAATTCTTGACATTTTGACTTCCGGGTTATCGGTGATATGGCTCCGTATAAAAATAAATCCTTTGAAGAAGTTTCCTCGTTATTGTATAATAATGGCTCGTGTGTTTGGTCGCGCGAGATGGATATCGGTGTGACAGATCGTCTGTAAATAAAGAGACAGGGGAGAAGCGCGGCAATCGACGGTATATCTGGTATGCGGTAATATACAGCCGTGTCACTCATTAACGTCGTCAAGCTCGCGTGACAAATGAGACACGTTGTCGCACACAGCGTTTGTCGAAATTGCTGCTCATCTGCTCTTTCCGTTGCTTCGGCTGCTGATGATGCTGCGAAGGGGCACGCGAAACATTCCTTTTCACCTCTCTCTCTCTCTCTCTCTTCTCTTTCTTTCCTAGAGTGACCCACGTCACAAAACCCCTTTGAAATATTACACTAACTCGTGTACGTCGACACTTCCGTTTTCACGTGGCTGCGTCTCGTGTATATTGTGAAATATATACTTGGTCGAAACGAGAAGTCGAAGACAGTTTTCGACTCGACATCGACTGACCCCTTACTCGTAAACTGAAAAATTGCATATACACACACCCCCTGAGCGTGGAAATATCCTGTCATAGAAAATTCAACCCAAGGGAGTCAGGAATCTGTTGAAAAATAAATAAAAAGTAAAACATTGTAATAAAAGTCTTCGAAATTCGTAAATCAAATGAACAAATTTTTTAGCATCAAATGTATTTTCGAGCACGAATAGTTTCTGCCTACGGAAAAAATCTGTGACTATTAGTTTTTACGTGGAAATAAATTAGAACTGTGAATTGACAAACGGAGTCATTACAGCGGAATGAATTTAAAAAAACATGCTGAGGAGACTTGACAGCGTATCGACACTCATGGAATTCCGTGTTTCTAGTTTTGTCCTTTCTACAAGATCCTACGATTAGCCCTAGGTACACATTATAACATTTGGTCACTTACTAATTGTAAGACACTGTGGGTCTGGGGGACCGCCAGGTTTTTATCGCTTTGAAACTTCGTAACGAACGCACCTTTTTTGATTCGATTGTAGTGAAATCGAAACGTCAGAATCTCACCAATCTTGCTGAGCAGGATAAAGAATTTTGCAAATTTTTTTTTTTACATTTTTGTAGGGCTTTTATTTGAAAAAACGAAATAATTCATTTTGCTGCGAAAGTAATTTACAACCGAGGGCTTCATACCCAACAACTGATAAACTTATTTGCATAGTGAATTGAAAAAAAAATAGTGAGTCATTTGGTCTGAGCTAGAAAGCAAACGCGACGTTCCCAAGGCAAATTATCAAATTTGGAGCAACCGAAACAAACGTCAAGCTTGTTCTGTGTACGCCAGAGTACGCCTCCTTCGAGTCCATCTCTCTTTTACTGTATTTTCTTCATAATCATTAATCACTCGCTTCTTAAGGCAAAATTCCCTTGCGCCTAGTTTACTCTGAGCAGAAAAAGGAGCGAGAGAGAGCGGGCAAAGAAAGTGGAGTCGATACAGCCTCGTCATGGGAGCTTTTGCTTTCGAGAGGGTTGTTTTCCTCTTCGGTATTTTTCTCTGCGCGTTTCTTTCAGAAATGGTTTGTAAAACATGAAGGATGTTGATTGAAAGTAAAAATCTTGATATTGTGGGGTGGAACGAGGAATAATCTCTCATGAAAAATCTTGCAATGCGCGGGTGAATTAGGCCAGCGAAAAATTCGGCAGAAAGTGGTGCGGAGACCGAAATAACCTGAACGCATTAGCAGCTCAGATGAAAGTGAGATCGTGACAAGAAATGGATAGAGAAAAAAAAGGAGAGTATACCAGAGAGAAAAGAGAGTGATGTGTGAAAAAAATGGATGACGAAGAACAGGAGGAAGAAGAAAACAAGGAAAGTAGTAAAACGCCACCCAAGCGGTTGATGTAACGCAAGCAAAATCGTTTTACGCACATGTTAATCGTAACCAAGTGTAAATCTTGAGAATTTTCTTCTCAAGCTGTCGTTGCCATGGACGCCACGCAAGTTCTATAATTAAACCATGTATTGTGTTACTCGTAAGGGGATTATTGCGCTCGTAAACCACTCATAAAGTTTTTTGGAACGTCGTCAACAAGCGCCAGGACATGGCAAGATTGTAACTCGTTTTTTTTTTCTCTCGCTGAAGATCCTCTCTCTCTCTCTCGGTCTCTTAACGCAAGATGCTGAGAAAAATCGAAACCTCATCTACTTAGAAATTTTCCATTTCCATTTTTTCAATCGATTTTTCATGCTTCCAGCAAAATCGATTGTCCACACAAATTCCATGATAACACACATCGAAAGAATGTTGGCATTCGATAGAAACAAAAGCCTCAAAACTGACTCATCAACGTTTGCGATCGAAACGATGCCAATAAAAAAAATACGTGCCACTGTCTTAACCCAAGAACGGTAACCCCATTTTTTTTTTTAAGTATTCCGGTAACCTGGGTTCATAAATGACCCCAATTTTGAAAAATTCATATCTTCGGTAAAATTCAACGAAAAGAGTTCAACTTGAGCTCATTTTTTCGTTTTTTACTGCAGAATCACGTGAGCCTGGGCACTTTTGCTTGAAGTAAAAAAACTAGTCAAAAAAACGATAAAAAACGGGAGAACGAAGGGAGAAAGGGCGCGGGATTTAAAGTCGTCTGGGGTTGTTTTTGACCCCAGGTTACCATTCTAGGGTTGAAAAGCAATTTCGTAAATAGTATCAAGCCCATTTATTCCGTTGGACATTCCAAACGTATGAGGTGAGCGATAAATCAGAGACAAGTGAATGGAAAAGCCAAAGTTCAGCCACATTGACATTGTCTTTCACGCCAGAGTTTTGTTCCTTTTACCTAATACGATTCTCCTCTGATTTTAATCGGAATTGTTCGAAGTTGATTGAATCTCGTCGTGTTGAATGTTTTATAAAAAAGACACTGGGACGTTGCAAGGGCCTCTGGAGATTGGTTACAGTATATCCAGAATGTCGCAATACACTGATTTCGTTCTAGAGCATTAACCGTTATGTCATTGCGGAGCTACGGTTATATATCCTTGTAGTTTGTGCGGAGAATGAGAGGCACAACGAGAAAAGAGAAAAGGAGCGAAAGAGAGCGTAGAATGTGAAGCGATGTTGTTGCTGCTGCGGGAGGCTGCGCGACTATGCATCGTTCTGTTATATTCTCGTGCGGGTCACATCGCGGGACTACTGATAGATATTTCAAGCCATGAATACTTCATTACCAAGAGATAGAGCGAGAAAGAGACGCACGTACAAAAGGGACTACAAGATGAAGAGACTCGTAATAAAATTAAAAAAAAAAAAAAAAAACAAGGTTTCTATGGCGCTGGAGCAATGAGGATCCAAACGTCGTGATACTCTCTCGCTCAAGTGTTTGCTTCGCATGTTTCATACACGTTACATTCACTCACGCACACACCAGGCTACGAAACATCCCAGCGATACGGGTTACAGCTGCGACTAACGATGCATCGATGACTCCTCGGAACTTGCTCTTCTCCTCCCGCCGCAATCGTTCTTTTTCCCAACAACCCAGAGTACCCTTCTCTCTCCACTGCTCTCTCTCTCTCTCTCTCTTTCTCTATTTCTCCGTAGCGTCTTTCTTTTTCTATATCCATTATCTATCTGCTTCGGGAGAGCTCTCATTTCCAAGCGTAAGAGCAAACACCGAGAGCAATCTTTTGCCACATACCGTTTTCCCAGCAAGCTCGTAACATCAAGGTACTAAGATTCCTCAGATGCCTCCAGCGACATTGCGCACGGTGTAAAACATGGCAGAGTATGCACAACACTGCACCACGAAGCAAATCATTATTATCAGTTAAATTAATTAAACATTATCGCTACGAAGATCGGTATCGGCACTTGCCCGGTCAAACCGGCTGCTGACTCATCCGAGAAATTCCAATCATTTTATATATGTATATATTTATGTATTAAGTACGAAAGTATTTCACCAACATTTTCCCTGTGCGTCTGGTCGAGTTGCAGCTATTCGCAGCACCCAGATAGAGCCAAAGTGCGCATCGAAGGCGTGACTCGTACGTGATGCGCGGAGATGCTACCGAGCCGGTTTTCTTTCGTAAAAATTCTCACCGGTACGAGGCCACTGCTGCAGTTTACTCTCTTATATGTTTATACTTCGCTGAGAATCCATATTGCCAACAGTCCACCTGAATACAACGATAGAACGGTTCTATTTTTTATTGCGATCAACAACAACGTAAAAACCAGTATGACAATCAGGATTTCTTCACTGAAAACTAAATTTTGTTGGAAAAGATCGATATTTTGTTGGATACGTTCAAATAAACTTTTTTTTTTTTTAATAATCCTGGAAATTCTGTCATTGCAGCAACAAATGTTATACGAAATCTCTTCGGGAAGCAAATTTTCTCCATTTCGATCGTAAATTTTGCTGACCTTTTCATGAGAAACCAAATATTCTGCAAATTTCAGAATATTATTCAAAAATATTTAGTTTACCGTGTTCAACAAAGTATCGACGTTTTTCAACAAAATTTCATTTCGCCAGGGCTTTCACATCTTTGAATACATTTTGATATTTCTAGAACTCGTGACAATGAGGAAGCTCGAAGTTCTGACGATCTAACGACACAGATATAAACAAGTTTTTTTTGTACAAAAGGTTTCTCTGTATATCGTTGGAATTGCATTCATGGGAGAGCTTGGACGATAATTTCGGTCTTCGAGGGCTTTCGTTAACGAGCTTTAGGTCCCTATGGTTGATTTTCCACCACACATAAGTCCACGTAGTCATATATATTTCTATGGCTATGTATTAAGAGAAAAGAAAGATTTAAGGAAAGGAATAGCGTGATGGGAGTACGTTGGTCGGTACAATACGTGTGTTCGCGGGTAATAAAGTCGCTTGGACCGGAGGCGAAGTGGGTTTTGTCCCGTGCCAATAATGGCCGCACTTCATCAACGAGAGCTTCTTGCTCGCCTGCCCCTTCCTGTGGGACACTCTCGTTTCGTGTACAATGCTCCGGTTCTATATATAATATATCTACGTGGTTTGGACGTCACGAGTTTCTCCCATCTTTTTCTTTCCCGCAATGAGCATGGCGCACCTCTTCCCATCCCGCAGGAGCAGGCCATCTGTTTCGTCATTACGAAGAGGCAGTAAACCACCTAGCTCTGTCGCATGTATCTCTCTTCCTAGTCTTCCGAGCCGATCCTTCTTCCTTCTTTCGCTTCCTCGACGAGGGTCCACCGTTCGTCCTGCGATGCGCACTCTTTCGTTCTTTCTTTCTCTCTCTTTTCTTTTTTATCTCGCTCTCTTCTTTCTCGACGAAAGCAGCATCGCAGAGAACGAGTAGAAAACTCTCGCCACGACGCTGCTCCATATAGCCCTCGCTGTCGTCTCCCTTGGGTGATACATCGTGTTTCCTTATTTGTCGGACGTGCCGCAGGAAAATCGTCCAACAAAATCGAGTGATTTGTCCGGTCTGAGGTGTTAACGACTATACGGACAGTCGACGAACGGCTGCGGCGCTACACTCATTCCGATAGTTTCTTCCTTATCGTCAACTTTTCTTCCTGCTGCCGAGACATTACTTTGAAGAAATGGTGATTCTTGGCTCGGTTCCCATGATAAAAAAAAATATTTTCCGCATAATTTGCCACGCGAAATTAATCCCGCGCCCTTTCTCCCTTCGTTCTTCCGTTTTTTATCGTCTTACCGCATTTTTGACGATTTTTTTTACTTTAAGCGGAATTGCTCAGGCTCTCGTGATCCTGCATTAAAAAACGAAAAGAATGAGCCCAAGTTGAACCCGTTTCGTTGAATTTTACCGGAGATATGAATTTTTCAAAATTGGGGTAATTTATGACCCCAGATTATCGGAATAGGTAAAAAAGAAATAAGGTTCGAGATAGTGTCGAAAATTAATACGCCGATAGCAAAATTAATAGAAGAATAAAAATTCTGGTTAACACGAGATTTATGCTCGTCGGAGATACTACGCATGTTGGGCGTTAAAATAATTAATGACCAACTGCAATTTCCTATTACATTTATTAATCGCGTTTTGACCTCAGCGACTACGAGTCCTAGGGTCAAATTGCCGGAGCAATAACATTAATCTAGGAAGCTCGTGTTCGGGAGCTCTTCGCGGTCGCGAACCACGCGGTCTGTACCTTTGCTGGACCTTCCTGAAGAGTAATCCCTGGTGGTTAACGTCCCTAGACGTTTTTGGACACTGTAACGCGATGCATACGGACTCTCTACAGGGTGAGTCAAAAATATCCACCAAGCGTCACGCAATATCGATGAATCTCGATTTTTTCAACAGGAAAGAATCCGTTCATTTGTTTTTTCATTCGGTTAGTACGAGTACCAAAAATAACGCAGCAATCTCCCAGCAAAAAGTCTTCCTGAATGGAGGGACGAGAAGGGAACCTTGCGGCAGGTTTTTATACGAAGCTTCCGGACCCCTTGTACATTCGAGAAGATAGACGACAATCAAAAGGGGTCAGGGAGTTTGGAGGCTGTCGTAGCACTTGGGAAAGCTCTCCCTCGTCTTGACTGTCTTGGCAGAAACAACGAGACGTCGCGTGGAAGTCCGTCCCTCAGACAGAATGTGGTCGAAGCTCGAAAACGTATTGTTCGACCTTCCCTCCTCTCGAAAGGTCTTTCGCGAAGATCTCTTCCTCTCTCCTGTCTCGAACCCAACTCGAAGTGGTCTCTGTAATTTTAATAAGCCGTATTACGCAGTTTCGCTCCTATACATACATTTACGGTTACGGCTTTCTATTTCCACCCTAGCATGTCCGTTAAACTCTGATAGAGGCAAAAGCTATCTGAGTCAAGTACACGATTCAACTATCAATTAGCAGAGTCGGAGGATCGTTGCTTATGAGATCGTGAGATGTTATGAGATTTGATGATGGAAAAGCACAAATTCGACAAAGCAGACTTTTCGTCGTTTGCTCCGATTCATCAAAAAGTCTGAATTTTGTCAGTTTAATTTATTGACGCACGCGGCGCATTGACATTGGAAGTTGACAGGATGTCAAATATGCATTATGAAAGATTCTTTTTCACAATGGAAACGAAATTTTGTTGAAAACCGTCGATATTTTGTTGAACACGGTAAACTAAATATTTTTGGATAATTCCAAAATTTGCATAATTTTTGCAGAATATTTGCTTTCTCACGGAACTGTCAGCAAAATTTACGATCGAAGTGACAAAAATTTGCTTCCCGAAGGGATTTTCTAAAAATAGTTAAAAAATATTTTTAAAAAAAGTCTCGTTGAACGTATCCAACAAAATTTTGTTTTCATTCACGTTCTTGAGAGACACTTATGTTTAGATCAACGTATGAAAAAATCATGGAAACGATCGGTGGGGAAAAGTTATCGTCGTACATGCCAATCGTTCGTTAATCAAAGTCACGCATGTCCGTGTATTTATTTACGAAGCAGCGAGCAACAGAGTGAACTAAATTCTATGCTGATAGACAGGCCCAAGTCGAGTCTGTTTCTTATCTGCCTATATAGATATCGTGTGTTGAGCTGAAAGTTGAAGAATAAGCCTCACTCCAATAGAGTTTAATTGCTCTGCCCCTTGGGTACATTTGTTACGTTATTTAATTGGAAAATTGGGGAGTGTCGTGAACAAATGCGATAGGCTGTTCAAGCTTTTAATGAATCCCTCTTATTCTTCTTCTCGTTCCGCTCGTTTACGGTGCGTCCAAAACGCGTCACGGAGACGAGAAGGCGTCATGCTCGCCACTCTGCCCCACTCCACCGGTTCGCGGGGATTAAGAGGGGCAATCTGCGGCTGCGTTTTTTTTTTCTTCACGCAAACGAGCTGCCGCGCTCTCACGCACCATCGATCGTCATAATTTCGAGGGTACGTCGAGGATTACCGTTGAGAGGAAAAAATACCAACCCACCGCGACTCAACGGCCACACCCCTCACCCCACGATCTCCCGTATTTTTTTAGACCGCTAATCCTCCCGAATTATTCAACTCCGATTGCCGACATTAAACTCACAAAAAATCTTGTACTCGCACCACAAGGTGAAAAAAATCCTGCGACTGATCACGTTGGCTTGAGACTTTTCACTCGTAAATCTTTTGCAGATTCGACCCAACGGTATATATAGAGATTTTAATGGGCACCTCGAAACGATTTTACACAACGACGGATATCGCTTAATTACTTTTACAAAAAATATTCGTTATGGGAATGTCCTTCAGTGTTTTTTAAAAGGAGACTGACTTGATTGCATTTTTATTTAATTAAATCCATTCACCTGATAAACAGAAATAACTGAAAACAAAATTTTGTTGGATAAGATCGATATTTTGTTGGATACGTTCGACTAAACGTTTTTTTTTTATAAATCCCAAAAATGTTGCCATTGCAGCAAGAAATATTGTCGAAAATCTCTTTGGATAGCAAACGATTTTGTCGATCGATCGCGCATTTTGCTGACAATTCCGTTAGAAACCAAAATATTTTGAAATTATCAAAAAATATTAAGTTTATCGTGTTCAAAAAAATATCGATTTTTTTCAATAGAATTTCATTTCCAGTTCGAAGGAAAACTGTTTTATAACGCCCACGAAAAAAAAAGTAGTTCATAATTATCTAAATAATTTCTCCATACTTAAGGAAACTTTGAAAAAGTACTTTTTGTTTTGTTCCAAAAACGCATGAGCTCTAATGAATCCACTCACTGACATTGGTATCCCACTACTTCAACTACTGCTGCTGCTGTTCTCGTTAATTAGCCAAGTCGAAGTTTGCTGAGGTGGAAAAAAAGGCTCCAAAGTCCATCTCGCCAGCAGTTGAGCACTGTGAGAGGCAAAATGCTGCAATCCTCCAGGAACACAAACTATGTATATGTTGTTAAGCAAAAGCTTCAGACGCATCGAGCCATTCTTTTCGTATTCGTCCAAAAACATTGCTCTGTTCCCTTAAAGTCTATCCTTCTTACCATCTCGCTGTTTCTCTCTCGCATGCTTTTTGCCTGTGTGCGTTGGGAAAGTCTCTTGATCTCGCGAGCGAGACAGAACGGCGTGTTGAGTTTACGAAAGCATGGGAAAAGCTTTTCCAGGTCCTCTCTTCTCTCTTTCTCTCGAGTCTCGACGAGTCACGTCGTTTCATATCGTAACGTTCGCTCTCCGAGAGAGCAGCCCCAACGTACAACCAAAGTCCAAAATGAGAGAGAAACGAAAGAACGAGCTTTAAAGTTATTCCAAGTTTCGAGTGCGCACAGAAGCAGTTGATTTATCGGACTCATTACTACCGCTGGGTTGAGTGTGGATGGGGCGCGCGAGAGCTAGAGCCTTCTCTCAGGCAAAACAGCTAACCAACCACCATCACCAATGTTCCTGTACACCCTCGGCCTCGTCGACATTCGCCCTCTGCCCCACCGCTCCCCATCCCTGTGTGCTTCTTTCCTCGGTATGTTTTACAAGACGGCATTAATTGCTCGAATTAAATATGCACCTCTCCTCTCTGCTCTGGCCCCTAATTTATTTCGCTTCTCACTATGAAAGCTTTAAAGTCCTCAGCACTGTACTCTGCTTGTTGCGAATTAAGTCTGGAAACAAACTAAGATCGACGCGACGTCGTATCCATTAAGTGATGGTACCCATTTTTTCAGTGTCGATTCGATCACAATATTCATAAAAAATAATATTTTATTTAGAAAAACAAAAACTTGGCGAAAAATTGTCATTTCTGCTTCCTCATAGAGGAAGCTATGTGACGGTGAACATTTTTTTTCCAGTTTTCAATGTCAATGTGCTTAAAATGTCCCAAAAAACATCGAAAAATCATATCTAGAAAAAATGTCCGGATGTGTGTGTGTGTGTATGTTCTGGCATCTGCAAAATTCTAACGTTTTATAACTCGAGAACGGTTTGAGCTACAGGGCTTCCGTTTTGCACAGATGTTAATCTATACAAACTCTTCATTCTCTCAGAATTTTATTGGAATTGCTAGAAAAATACGAATTCCGCGGCATTTTAAAATTTTCAAAAAAAAGAGCATCGACGCTCCAACTTCCGCAAATTGGAAGATTTATTACTAATTTTTTTTTTTTATAAATAGAGTATCATAATAGAAAGGTTGAATTTGGGAAATATCGGTTGAACGATTTAAATTTGATGATTTTTCGAATTTTACGAAAATCTGAGTTTTTCGAAAAATCGTCCAACCGCTTTAATTTTGGAAAATTTTATAAGTTATTGTCTGTAAGTCTGTACTTCCTCTTTACTTTTCAGCAAATTTTCGTTTCTGATCATCGTTTCAAATTTGGTGAGAATTTCCGCCGTTACACCTTCAGTATTATTTTCCTGTCAGTACGAAATAAAATCTCCACTGCGTCATAAAATCGCTCCATACATTTTATCCTCGATTATTACAGAGATGTATGGGATTCTAAACGATCCCCTCATTTGTTCGAAGACCCCTACATTTTTGCATCCGACCAGCCACTATTTCCCTTCCCGATTTCGTCCTGCCTTCTCAGGCTGTAATTATATTGCAAATATATTAATTAGAGAACCGCTGGTTGGCCTACAGCTTCTGATTTATGAGAGGAATCAAATTTGCATGATTGTTCTTTAATTATTTTTATTTCACAGTGGTGTCCAGGACGAAGAACTTAGGGCTGAGGAGGCTCTTTCGTTGCTGGAAGCTCGTGACCGTAAAATTGCTTCGTTGGAGAAAAAAATAGTGAAATTAAAAAATCGTGTTGACGGTGACCCACGTCGTTTGTTGCCGGAAGTGTCCGTTGGGAATATGAGCCTCGGCAATAGTTCAAACAAGGAAACAACTTACCTGAGTATTCCACCGACGGAGGGCAAAGTTTCGCGCGGATTCAGTGACGACGTGAAATTTGAAAAAAGTCGCAATTTCATCGATGAAATAACGAAACTTTTCAGAGACAAAGGCGATCTTTTGAAAAAATCAATCGGATCATTCGAGTCGATAAAAAATTGCGAAACAACGTCAACGGAGGATTCAACTGTCGCTTCAATTTCGCTCTGCAATTCCGAGGCTGACATCTTGGAAAACGTGAATTCGGACTTGAGCCGAAGTTCGAGTTTTACGAGCAGCGAATATTGTCAGGACGAGAGTTCGGTCAATCTCGTGGTAACGGCTGCATTGGCATTTTCAAAGTTTGACGATGTTCGGTGCGAGGCTAACGATTGTGCTAAAGTTTCTCGCGAGAAAGTGGCGGCTAACGATAACGAGGATAATAAGGAGCGAGTACTGGAAAAGTCGTCAAAGAAAAATCTTGTTTCCACGAGGAGGCTTTCGACGAGCCTGCCCGGAATAAAGACGCGGCGCTTGCGGAAGAATCGGAAGCGCGGATTCGTAAGAAAAGTCGAAAAGACTCTGGAAAACGTCAGCAGAAATGCGGAGAAAGCTCTAAGTAGGTAAGTCACAAAATTCCACAAGCCTGCATCGATAAATTAGGACCGTAAGCTGCCAGGAGGTCGCGATCAGTTTGTCGTGTACTGAGACTCAATTTCCATGCCTTTCGATCATCCATACAATAATTTCCATACCCCAAATGATTTATGGAAGCGCACAACGATTTAGCGAGTCGTAGGTCATTACAATGTGCTTTGAGCTTTGCAAGCACGTTTTCCGAGCGGCGAGCTAATCGCAGTGATGGATACGCAAATGAAATGAAAAAAAACACGAAAAAGCGACTAAAAAAGAGGCAGAAAACAAATTAAAGAAAAAATAACGAACTTCACGGACTCGATTCGCGTGTAGAGTTGGTCGAAAAGTTACGGCAACCTTAAGCGTCTCGGTTCATCTCCCATGAATGGCAGAAAATGATTACCCGAGTGAGCATCGTGAGCCAGAGTGAATATAGCGACTCCTGACGCTTCTAAAAGGGCTGAAAGTGCAACGAGTTAGGATCGCCTTCGTGCATGCACGTACGAGCGATTTTTAGATTTTTTCATACGCTTCCTCTTTTTATTTTTATTTTTTTTTCTCAAAATGACCAAGAGACTCTGGTAAACCACGCATCATCAATAAGATAGTGAAAAAGTGTGCTTCGCTGTATGTATGCGGGAGAACTAGATAGACACACGAGGATAAACACAAGACACACGAGACAGACGTGAAAATACATGTAATTAGCTGGAAATTGATGTCCGAAGTGCTGCGAACCGAGAGAATCTCAGGCGCATTTTTAATCGGCTGTCGTATGCTAATTACCCTACTGCCAGTTCACAACGACCCACGCTTGATAAATCGTCTTTGTACCCTCTCTCTGACCATCGCTACAGCCCCTCTTCTCGATCTCAAACTCTGCGCCTCACACTTTCACCCTTCTCGCTCTATCCGATCGATCGGATGTGCGAACCATTCTCGGGTATTAATTTACTTCATATTAATCAATGATCCGATATTGATTACGATCGTTCAAGGTGCGAGAGTTTCCGATTAAAGGATGTCGGAGTCGTTTTGTAACTGAGATCGAGAACCCGTCTTCGTACGACATCTGATATACGATTATTGATTCGAAGAACCATCGTTACTCGTGTCGCGATATTGAAGAGATCGCTCGATAATTACCATTTTTATTCGTCTAAGAATTTTCGATTCATTCTTTTTTCTTTTTCTTTTTTTTATTGGAGAAATCACGATTTTTATACTATCGATTGGATCTTATTTCTTATGGGTTTTGACACGAAAAATATTCCGCCAAAATATGCGACATTGACCATTTTTATTTGTCTAAGAATTTCCAATTTATTTTTTATTTCTAGTTTTTTTTTTTTTTTAGTTTGAGAAATCATGATTTTCATATAATCCGTTGGATCTTATTTCTTATGGATTTTAACACGAAAAATATTGGGCCATAATATGCGACATTGAGGCGACTATCGATGAGCTTATTGCGAGAGTTTCGTACGAAACGTACGTATGAGTGATGACTGAATTATTTGGCTCCGAATGTAACGTAATCTGGAGGGCAAATTGGAAGCTAAAATCCGCCTCCATATCGTAACATATTTGTTTATTTAAAAAAGCTTTGTTTCGCATCATCCATGTCGCCGCGAGCAAAGATTCATCGGCTTTCATGCACACGCACCATGCGGAGTATCGATGCTGAGGGAATCAATTAAATGTTGAATAACTATGCGTGGATTCATTCGCTGCTGCTCGCGGTCTTTGTCTGCCCATCAAGCCAGAGGAAACAGATTACAAAAGGATAAGGGCGTGTCAAAGGGAAAGGGTGGATTTGTAGGATTTGCTAGCTCAAATATGTATCAGGATCATCACGTCGTTATTAACGTTCTTATTATTTAGACAGACTTCCGGCCAACGTTACCATTAATGACATAAATTATCTCCAAAATTCAATTTCCATCGACTAACAAATTATTGTGTTAACTGTCCGAAACAACTGCTCGTCAATTATATGGATTGTTGTCTAATTAACGGCTCATTTAGGCAACGCGATTTCATTCATCAGCGGATGGTGTTTTTATAAAAATTGACGATCTTTTTTCAATAATGATGAATTTTTCAAAATTATTTCGGAGTGAAATTTTTTTTATTCCGATGATTGAATAGTACGAATTTTGAACTCTCAATAGTCAGATCTCCAGATTGGGATGTAATAGTCATTGGGGCTGTTATCAACCCCACTCACTTTGGAAGGTGATAAATAGTTGTAGAATCGTAAAAAAAAAAAAAAAAAAAATACTACAATGTATTTTGAACCCTCGATTAACGACCATGATCATTGTATTTAATTCGTGCAATTTTCAATACAAAAAAAATGTCGAAAAAAAGAATTCTGCAGAAACGACTTTTTTTTTTACAAAAAACGATGCAGAAATTGTATTTTTCAAATGCAAAACAAAAAAATCGTTTCATAAGTCTAAAATAGCATGCTTTCAGGTGGGACTGGTTAAATTAGCGACCGTTCCAAAAAGTATACACCCCAAGTTTTACACCGTCCGCTTTCTAAGGCTTCCAAAACTGAACTAACGGGTCCTTTCAAATAATAACGATGAGACTTCCTACTGGAAGGTTCAAACTACCGACAGAGGGTGTCAAAAGTCCCATTCTTTCAAAATTTCTATTAAAAAAATTAAAAAAATTAAAAAAATTAAACATTAAAAAATTAAAAATAAAAATTAACCCCATGTGACCATTAAGGGTTAATTAGATCGTGTGCTACGTAAAAACATACAGGTGAAAAATGAAGTTTTTTCTAGAGCCAAAAAAAAAGAAAAAATTCGCAGCTTCCTCATGGCTATCGATGCGTACGTGTGTTTGGCAATGCAACTGTTAGGAAGTTTTATTCCTCGTATATTATTTCACCGCTAAGGAGAACCCACGAACAGAAATAACAATTTCCTATCTCTCTGCTGATTGGATGAATATTCAGTAGCAGAAGCACCAGCTCCGTACCTATTGATGAATTTATCGTCTCGCATTGACTATGACATTGGACTAGAGTTCGCACGACACGCAAACTCGAAACCGAGAAAATGTATGACTGGTTTATGGGCCTTTGGTTTCTACTCTTTACGGGAAGAGTGACAATTCTAACGGGATTTCTCTCTGACTTTCTTACCGGGAGAAATGTCCTTTGCCCAGTTGGACGAAATCTGCCAGCACGTCCGGCATTCCTTCGGTATGTTGAAAAAGAACGAGAGTGCAACGAGCATCGCATCGGTGTATCTTCTTGATTGCTCTACGGCGCTCGGCAGTCAGTCGCCTTGAGAAATCTTTGCTCCAAACGTCCGATATTGCGTCCATCTAACAACGAAGGCCAGAACACTTCGACGGTACAGTCCACGTCAAACGAGTCTTTGGATCAGAAAAGCTATTTGCGCTAAACAAACGTTCATCAATTAATTTCGCGCTATAAAAAGCCCACCCACGTGTCCGCGACTGTCAAAACTTTTTGAAATTGCGTGACGGACGTTCGAGGATAAAAAACCTCATTTAACTGTTGCGATAATTTGGCAGAAACATTTTCCATATTTCTAGAAATATCAAAAAAAATTTCCGCGCCGTTCGAACCACCTGCGAATCCCATCGGTCAACACGCAACGATCGTGCATGCGAAAATAACAAAAAAAAAATTATTTTGATAAAACTTGATTGACCCGACTGTACCAAATGATTTTTGTTTCAATCGACAACTCCCCTTGGCGAGCATAGTAGAAAGAGGATTGGTGACGGCACAACCGTGAAGAAGAGAGACCAATTAAGACGGTGAGCCCGCGAGGTGTAACAGCTCTTAACGTCAAAGAGAAGCATCGACGCGCTGACGCTCATTCCTTCAACGCAAAGAAGTATCGCGTGCATATGTATACGTTTATATCCACACGGTGAAGCTTGATCGAGAGAAATAAATTTCACTGTGAGTACCTGGCGCAACTAATGTGCTAGAGAATGCGAGACAGTTTCAAGAACTCGAGAGACGTCCTTTCAGGATTCAATCTAATTAGAACAATGATCAACTCTCGCCTGTCCCTGGTTCGATTCTTCGATGGAAAAAGAATGTTAATTCATTCCAACGTCCACTTTATTTTGTTTACGAAATAACAGTGCAGTATGAACCAAACTCCTTTGAGGACTTTGACTTTTTAGTACAATTGTGAAAAGTTTCGAAGAGGAAAAAAAAAAATTACGAAAATCGAACTGCGTTGCCCATTTAATTACAAAAAAAAAAAGAAATTGACGAAAACTTTGTTTTTTTTACTATGAACGTGGCAGGAAAATCTGGAAGATTTTTCATTCATAAATTCCAATTTGTCCCGAAATATCAAAAACTGATGAAAAAATTTGGCAGTGTGGAATATTAAGAGCTGATCCTTTGACGAGCAATCGACGTTCGTGGAATAATCATTGAAGCAGCGTTGATAGGACAGTGCGTCGAGTTCCCTTTTGATGAAGAGATTAGAGGCTTTTGTTTATCTCATCAACGTGACGTCGGTTTGGTCGGACTTTCGAGTGAAAAAAAGGAAGCTTGGTGGAGTTTTATCGGGAGTCTCGGTCTCTTTTTTCGATCGTCTGAAATAAGAGCCACGTAACGATATAGTTGGGGCTCGCCCTCCCGACAAATTTGCATACTGGTCGTCTCAGGAGATGCGAAACCGTACACCGACACACTCCATAAACGGGGGGAAGGACGCCGAGGATGCGAGGAACAGAAATGAGAAGGACGACGGGAAGGAAGAAGACGAAGGAGTAAGCAACAGAAGTAGAAAAAGAAGACGAATAAGCAGGGAAGCAAAGTTAGTAGTAGAAGTTGTAGAATCGTAGCAGTAACGGCTGTGTGGCGAGGCCGCAGTGATTCACCATCCGCCCCGATCGATCTCCTTAATTCCCGATCGCGAGTTAACGAGACATTGCCGCTGGCTGGACAAGTAAATTACGCCTGAGACTATATTTCTCTCTCTCTCTCTCTCTCTCTCTCTCTCTCTCTCTCTCTCTCTCTCTCTCTCTCTCTCTCTCTCTCTCTCTCTCTCTCTCTCTCTCTCTCTTGCTCTCTCTCTGTCTCTCAGTTTCCATTCTATGGCATAGACCGCCAAATGTCAAGTAAAAAGGCAGAAGTCCCACGCTCGTACGAGTCGAATGACTCGACTTACGTCCTTCCTTCTACAAACGCGCGATACATCTAATGTGTTGCAGCTCCGGCGTTTCTTTAGCTTGCCCATCGTCTTCTGCATGCAGATATCTGCAACAAGGATTCTACATATATGTATCGAGGTATTAAGGTCCTTGAGGCGTGTATGCTCCGTCTGCGCAGCTGTGGCCTAACGGCGAACCGTTATGAAAGAATAAGAGAGAGAGAGAGAGAGAAGATCGTAACTTAGAGACTCCGCGTGCTTCGGGCTATTTTCCCCGCTATACATAGGACTCTCTCGTTAATGGACGAGGAATAATAACGTCGGGTGTATGCGTCAAGAACAAGGCAAGTTTTCAAGGACGTTTCACGCGATATCGAGACTTTTGTAAAAAAAAACCGAAAATATTTCGTGCATGAATTTCCATGAGCAAAGAAGAAGCGAGATGCTCACTCTCTCGATCATTGCTATCCGGCAAGATAAATAGAAAAGGCAAGAAACTTGAGACTCTCGGAGTTTCACGAAGCATTTTTCTAGACGCTGCCAACACAAAGACGAATTTTCGCGTGTGCACGCGGAGGTAGTATACGTAGGAAGACAGTAGTGCGATATCCCGCAGAGACGCGGACCGCGTAGTCTGGAAAACTTGATCATTCCCTTTATATAGTTGATCGCGGGTGCCAGAGTGATGCGCGCGATCGAGGACGAAGTGATGCTGTAGTCCATCGTGTGCATACATCACGCACGTTGTACCACAATCGCGTCTTCGCCGAGACGTCCATGTGGATTGAAAATAATGCAACACTCGTATATTCATTCGATTCAAAAATATACATTTATTTGCACCTGTACAATGTAGAGAAGAGTCGACGAGACTGGAAGTAGTAATGGACAGACTTTCGTAATAATAAGACCATATGGTAATGGTACGCGAATAATTCGAACGGCTTAGGAACGTCCAGTCGTATGTTCGACGACATTAGCCACACAGTATATTCCGGAAGTAATAATAACGTTGATAATAATAACAAAAATGAATGCAATAATGGTAATAACGTGGAAATCATTATTATCCGAATCAGGTACTCGGTAATATGTGGGTTTTCGTGCTTTTTGTTGCTTCCCACATTTTATTTATTTTATTTAAACTTTTTTTTTGCTCTTTTTTCTCTCGACCATGTGGACTGGAGTGATTATCAACGATAAGAAAATTCTGAAAATTTGGGACGATTTTGTATGAAGTATTTAAGAGATCGTGTCAAAATTTCACGACCATTAGGAAGCTCGTTATTGAATAATTAACATTAATAAATTAGATGTAGTTAAATGTAGACTTATGGAAACTGCTATAACTTTGCGATAAGTTTTTATTTTTGACTTCTCCATTTTTTAATATCTACAATAAACTGAAAGCAACGAAAACGAAACGAAAATTATTGATAAATATTTTTTGTATTTGTTTAAAAAATTGTTCTTAACAAAATGTTAATATTTTAATAATGAGTTTCTTAATCGTCGTGGAATTTTGACACGGCTTCTTAAATACTTCATACAAAAACATACTAAATTTTCAGAATTTTCTCATAATTTTTTATTTCAACCCTTAAGGTGGTTAAATAATGATGATAGAATTATTAAAATTTGGTATGTTTTTACAAGAAGTATTCAGGAGGTCGTGTTCAAATTTCGCGACGATTAAGAAGCTATTTATTGAACAATTAACATTAACAAGTTTCATAGGTACTCAACATCCTTAGGGCTTAGCCTTTCCGGACTCTACACGCGTTTTCACTACCTTTTCGTCCTTCTGGTCCGTAGGCTTTGATGCACGAGTCTGTGTTTGTATAGATGTACGAAAGTTTAAAGTGTGCGAGAAAAAGAGTGAAGAAGAAGAAGAAGAAGAAGCGTAAGGTGAGAGGACCTTCTCGCGTTGAGATCGAGATAGCGGTTATTGTCCCGGAACGGGACGCCGGCAGGTGTGTACGATAACAAATCGAGCTTGCTCGCTCGATGCGGTTCTTTGAAAACGCTATCTCTCACTCTTCGCGTTCATGAATTTGAGAGAAAAAATAATAACGAGGAAATAATAAAACCCTTTCGAAGCGCATGTTTCTTTTTTGAAATTGCTTCTATCAACGCGCTCGAAAAACACTCTCCAAGAAAGTTGCACGCTCCTAAAAGATATCTGCCCAGGAACTTATTATTTTACCTTCTATTTTCGAAAGGAACCTCTGTTTTCGCAACGGAGCTGGGAGGAGGAGCCGAGCATCGTCCTCGTGAGCGTAAACCTCTACGTACGCTTCGTCTTTCCATCTCGCTGCACACCTGACGTGAGACTACGTCAAGCCAGAGACGTATTCGCTCACCCAGTGCTTACCGAAATCGATATTTCGCGAAAAATGAAAATAATTACGATAATGGAGGTTCCGAATTAGTTCTATATGCATCCACCAGGCTTTATGTGTGTCAGTAAGCTTCCACGCATTCAATCATCTGTCTGCTGTACGTTTTAGACTTTTACACCCCTAAAACGGTAACCTTATTTTTTTTACCTATTCCGGTAACCTGGGGTCATAAATGACCCCAATTTTGAAAAATTCATATCTGCGGTAAAATTTAACGAAAAGACTTCAACTTAGGCTCATTCTTTTCGTTTTTTAATGCAGGATCACGTGAGCCTTGGCAATTCTGCTCGAAGTAAAAAAATTCGTCAAAAATGCGATAAAACGATGAAAAACGGGAGAACGAAGAGAAAATGGGCGCGGGATTTAAAGTCGCCTGGGGTCGTGTTTGACCCCATATTACCGTTCTAGGGTTAACGTCAAACACTTTGGTTTGGAGAAGAATTACTATCAATTAAAATTTCATAATCAACTTGAAACCTTTTTGGAAATAAAAAGCAACACAAATTTTTTAACACGTTTGAACGCAATAACGCGCCAGAGTGATGTTCACCCACACCCACGTGAGCAGAGAAGCAGACCCAGAGGGATGACCATTCCGTGAAAAAAAGAACTGAGACTTGCGGCTACTCAGCTTTCACGATAACGAGCCAGGCTCGATAAATCATATTTCTGCAGAGCCACGGAAGCGTATATTTGCGTGTGTTTTCGCGCGTATGCACATATCCGGGATGCAGAGGAATATGTCGACATTTAATGCTGATAACGCTTGAAATTCTCACGATAGAACTACGACAGTTTGTGACTCTCGAAAAATATAATTTCCTCCTTGTGATCTGTGTGCGATCGAAGCGCTTTGCACATCCGCTGCTTCGCATTTCCGGAATTTTTCTTTCATCTCGTTTTTCCGCAACGTTTTTCAACGTAAATTGCGTCGTTTTATAACGAGATTCTACGAGCTCGTTTCCAGCTAATGGCTCGATCATACAGCGCGCGCTTTAGACATCCGTATCTCGTGCCATATCGCCGCCGATAAAAATCTCGATTTGCGGAAGAATTCGTTTCCGATCTCTCGAGAGTATGAGATGTTCATTATCCGAGCTCTCATGTTATACACTCTCCAGAGTAATCTCAGACATTTTGAACTTGGAATTGCGGCACACGCACCGCCGCCTCGTGTGCTGCGTAAATTTGGCAGAACAAATTGTCGAATCACACTTTTCGCGAGGCTGTCTCTCTCTCTCTTCCGCGCATTTCCTATATTTCTGCGGTTTGCCGAGTGCGTGTGTCCATCGCCAGTGAAAGTTTGCCACATTTTCTCGGGCAACATAAAATTGCCACACACGCACACCACCCGCCGTAAACTAGTCAGCTAAGTTTTTTTTAAGACCGTCCACAAGCATGTGAGCAATTTGCCACCAAGATCACTCGCTCAAAGACCGCGCGCTTGAAATGACCGCGAGGAAAAACCGAATTGCAACTACGTGTCTCTATGAAGAAAATCTCACATTCGAACGCGCTCCGAGCAAATTACATACCTATACAAATAAAAAGCTGCGTTATCCGGAATATCTTACCAACGATATTATTGACACGTTCGAGCAATTTTCACGATAATTCGCTCCAAAGAATTGTCGACTTGACAAAGATTTTCGATCCTTCATTTATCGAGGAATGTTCATCAGATGAATTCCCATAATTCCCAGAAATTTCGATATTCCCAAAGTCATTTACCGCGTATCCTAGAAAAATCTAAATATTCGGTCAGTGACAAATTTATTATTATTCTAGACGAAATAATTGTGATTTTAGTAAAAATTATAATTATTTTAATGAGAATAATTGTTATTTTAATAATTTTTTTTTTTAAAGAATTATTATTTTGATGAGAATAGTTATTATTTTTTTTTATAAGAATAGTTTTTATTTCTATGAATTAATTCTTATTTTTATTAATTTTCTAATAAATATTCATTTTTATAAAAATCAAATTTAATTTATACTTTTATAATAAATATTTATTAAAAAAAAAATTAATTTAGATTTATATTTTTTAATAAATAGTTCATCGAATGACTTTCTCGGTTATAGCGAGACTTTTTCGGGATCGCTCGAATGTTTATTATTTTTTCACTCGTTTTTGTTGCTACGAAGACAAATGCTCGGCTAAAGTTTCAAAGACATTCGAATGTCTTTGGTATTTCATGATGTTTCGGGTCGAAAGATCGAGGTAGGAATGGTCTGTGGAATTAGAAGATCGAACCTCACATCAAAATGATCGAACAGTAAAGTGCGCGGTGGTTACGTCTCGTCAAAAAAATTGCCCAAGGGCTAATGTAGTAGTGATGGACAGTAGTGCTCAGACGCGAGACCGAATTAAATGTTTCACGCGGCGTGACATCCCGTTGACTGACACGATCTTCAGGAGGTCAAACATTGACTCCTTAATGGAGTATTTACGTACCGATACTCATGATCGAGGCCTTTCAAACTCTGACGTCAAAAAAAATGACGAGTATCTCAACGATCTTTCGATCCGGAGATTTTTGAAAATCTTTTGTCTATAAATACACGAGTGAATTGCGGTCTGGCCGTATGTGAGAAACTCTGTTTACGTAACTAGACATTCATTTCGAAATTTCCGATTGTTTTACGGCTTCGGCCATCTTTCCATTTCTCCGGAGCTTCATCGTTTTTTTAAGTAAATTTTGTAAACGACAGTTGCTTTTAGTTTCTCCTTAAGGACGTTGTATGCAAAATATTCTATCGATAGAATTCCTTCAAATTTGCACCGCACACAAAGAGAATAGTGATGTCTAATCGCTCACGCAATTTTAAGAGGTTTCACCATGTAGAAGTCGAGATATTTATTTATAAAAATCACAATTTTCAGTGGTTTCTCATAAGATCGTGTGTTAAAAGTTCCAATTTTCAACATTAAATATTTTGATTTCTAAATGGTGAAACCTCTCAAAACGTTGCAAACACTTTTATGTAACATCGAAGAAGCTTTATATAGTTTTTCAAAAAAAAATCGGTCGTAAAATTTTTTCGAAATTTTTTAAATTATATAACAAATACAGATTACCCGGAAAATCTGGAATTTAGAGTATGTTGTTCTTTAGTCAATTTGTAACAACTTATTTTAATGAACTTAGGCTCGCAAACCATATTGTATGTAAGAAAAACTGAAAACAAAAAATTAGAAAACAAATTTTTTAGTTTGGGGGAAAAAGTATCATCAGGGATAAAGTTTTTTCTCGAATTTCTCGACACAAAAAGATTTTGTTTGATAAGTTTAAATGTATATCGCCATGGTAATTATAATAATGCCCCGAAATAATTTGTAAGATGCAAATAAGTTCCAAGTGGCATGCACAGTCGGCAGGTTTAACTCTCTGCAAATCTACAGCGAGCCTGTTAAGTTTTGTGACTGGTAATTACAAGATTTCACGTTGATGTTGCCTGATGAGAAAGATTTGAAAAGTCGCGAGATTCGGTCTCGTGTTATGGAGCTCGCACATCAGGCTCGAAGCAACCGAAGGCGTATACGATGGCGCACGAGCGCAAGGCTCTCTGCGAAGAGTGACTCGGTCGTTCTCGTTCCGCGGTTACGTCGCGTTGGTAATTGATTCGGTTCGTTTAATTTAACGAAAATTGCGCAGCAGCTCGGCAGCAAGCGAAAACGAAGGGATGGACATTTCGATGATCGTCGTTCTCCGGGCGAAAATAAGTGGCCCCTAATGGTTGTAATTTGCCGAAACGGGACTGCGCTCGACTCGCAAGAATAAAACAGAACGATAGCCAGTGAGAGAGCGACAGCGAGAGAGAGAGAGAGAGAGAGAGAGAGAGAGAGAGAGAGAGAGAGAGAGAGAGAAAGAATAAGCCTAACCGCATAAAGCACCCGGGAAAAGACGCTTCATTAGTCACCCGGAGTGCGGCGTACATTTGGTGGCAGAAAGAGTAAGCCTTTTCGTTCCTTACTCACTGATTCCTGTATTCTTCTTGGTCTTATCTGGCTGGTTGCTTCCCTGACGAAATTATAAGAGGAAGACTCTTTTCCCTGAAGCGAATCCAAACACTCTGTCTTCGTGCAATCTTCTCTCCATTCCTCTCCTGCATGCCTGCTTTCCCTTCAACCTTTTTTTCCGCCTTCCGCAAAAGCTTGAATGTATGGCTAGCCTAATTGAGCCACTGATGAAGCTGCTTACTCGCCGGCGGTAAAAAGAAAATGTTACCCTCACAATTTAAACGATCGCCATATCCTGTATACTTAATAATATTATGGACATTTTTTTCCCCCGTAAGAAGAATGAAAAAGAATTTTCTCATAATATTTCAAGAGTCTCGTCTCGATCTCCATGACGAAGCTCTTGACCAAATTCCATCGCAGTCGCGTTTCATTTTTTGTTCATTTCGACCGAAGGATTCCTTCCACTGATCATCCTTGAGAAACTTTCATAATTGACATTTTTAACATGTATGCTAAAAAAGTAATTTTCAAGAACTGAAATTTTCCACGTGTAAATAATGTAATGAACGTTCACATCTAATCACAAAAAATAAAAAATATGCAAACCAACGATTCACGTTGTATTTCTAGATTTGACATCAAGCAACGTTGATTATTTCTCCATCTCTTTCTACTACTCAACCAGATGAGTTTAACCCCAATGCCTTTGCGAACGTCGATCTGTCAAAACAATGAAATATTTGTAGAAATTCAAATGACGTCTCTATATCGTGGCGAGATTCATCCAATACCGGAACGAAAGTTCAAGATTAACTTGATATTACATAAAAAATAAGTCGATAAGCATAATTTTTTCTAAACGCATTGGATTACTACAAATGTCAAGTAAGTAAATCAGATTTTTTTAAAAAGTCCGACGGACTCCCACGATTATAAACACTTTTATAGCAACCGGAAGTTGGGTTTTTGTATGTCGTCTCAGAATTCCTTTGCAAAAATACCCAATTTGCATTTTTTTTTCTCTGTAATTAGATCGATAACCGACCCTGAAGTTTTACAGAAATAACTATTGAAACATTAAGTGAAGCTAGAAAAAAAAAATTGGAAATCCCTTGGATTGAGGCCTGGCGACAGGATTACCTTAAGAATAAGTTTCTACATTTTTTTTCCGACCTTCTCTACGTACACGCCGTTGTCCCCTGTCAATCGCGGCCTTTCTAATCAATCATTTCGAAACGCATGGCGCAACTAACACGAGGGAAAAGTGTCACTCGAGTTCCATCGCGTTGGAGATAAAAATCAGGATGTGACATTCGTCTTACGACTCTTGTGTTCCACGTTATTTTATTGCTGCATGTTCGTCCGTTTGAAAAAGCTTCGTTTCATATCCTTCCTTCCTTCGCTTTTTATCGCTTTCTCATCCTTGCCGCTTGCGTTGGCTTATCTGCCTCTCTTTCTCTCGGTATCTCTCGAGACACAAAAAAAGAGTACTCATGAATTAAAAACAAGGCAAAAGAAAAAGATGAGCTCTTTTCTCTGGACGGTATCGTATTTATCGACAAGAGGGGCAATGCGCCACGTTGTTTTATCGTAGCAAGATCTTCCGCGAAGAAACGGCAGTCACGGCGTTCGGGTGGTACCAATTTGTTGCACGTTTTATCGAGCGTCATCTGATGGCGACCCGACACCACCATATACACAAAAACACTTACACCAGCTTGGCTCCTTCAGTTGCTGTTGCTGCTCCTGCGATTCAGAGCCTCTTCCTGCCCCTTTCCTGTGAGCCTCGCTTTTTATCCTATGCATACTTTTGTTGAGCACTCTTCAGACGCGTTTATGTGTGTGTATAGGTAAAAGGACCTGCTCGCACGTTACCACGAATGACACCGCGAGCACAATGACGGAACAAAGCGTTCCACGAGCAGACAAAGTCAGCACATGTCCTTAAATATGCTATATGTACATGGAAAGCCTTTTTGCACTGGCACACATACACGCGAATAACAAAACCAGTGAGTTTTCTGGTATTTTTGTTTCATTCAGGTAGCCGAACGACATCCCCGTTATTTTTCATATACGTTCTGACTCTCGGCGATTCCATCTCGCCATTTTTATTTTCATCGTCTCGCTTTCGTTGCCGAGGCTTTTGTTGCTGCACGTAGAGACGAACGCTCGAGAACGATTTCATTTTGACTCTTTCGCGGGGGCAGCAAAGTGACCAAATGACCAGATTTCTGAATCTTTTGGTTATAATCAAGAACCTCCTGGGGCCTGAATGAAGAGGTCGCGCAAGGTTAAAACGAACGATCGTTAAGAAATGTTTCCCTGCGAAATCGATAAACTCCGCTGAGACGAAATGAAGCAATTTCGCTCGAGTCAATATTTGCCATTGAAGAACGGACGTGAGGATTTTAACATAGAAGCTAATTCCGTTGAAAAGAGTAAAAGAACTTTGACCCCTGATTAAAAAAATGAGAATCACGATTTGTGTATTAATTTCCAAAACTTAAGCGATGTGTTCTCTACGATGAAACGCGGAAGACGTTTGCATATATGCTCCAAACCGGAATTTTGCGATTTTCTTCGGACACGTTCGGTGCATCGTGCGGGAATCCCTCGAACATGTAAAGATCGGCATTGGCGGTGTGTATAAAATGATCGGTACGAGAGGAAGATTCTTGGCTGGGGAGCGTGCGCGAGGACACACGCGAGTTCTCAACACTGGGGGGCAAAGTGTGTTTTATCTTTCTATGAAATGTGTGTGTACGTGTGAGTTTGTATGTATTAAGCGGAGTATTGAGCGATCTTAGTACGAGGTGCACATAGGATCGCGATGCGGGAAGGGTCGTCGATCGTTGCCGGATAATGGAGACCCGACGATTAATTTGCATCGTCGTTGCACTGTACTTGGAATCGCTATTACCTTGGAAAACGCATATAATATATACATATATGTATAATTGACGATTGGCAAGTTGGGCGCACGGTAAAGTTGAACCTATTGATACAACTTCTGCTGGAGAGTTGCTGGCACACAAAAAGTAATAAGCCGCTCAATTTCATCGTCGAAAGGCTCCATGTGTGATGTATATGTACGAGCAACTCCATATGCCTCCGAGGTACGAGAGTGTACGAGACGTATTACACGAACGCTCGTACTTTCTCTCTCTCCCTCTCTCTCCTGGGCTTTCTCTCTCCTTTTTTCTCTTCTGGTTTTAAGTGCACGAGAGGAAATGAGAAGAAGAGAGTACTCGCTCGATCCTCGCGGCTTTCGTCCAGCTACAGATCGATATCTGTACCGATCCGATATAAGGAATCTATGTGCTTTAACCTACATGTATATACGTATATATATATGTATACATATGTACACAGGTATATAACATTGTAATGTGTAGTATATCGAAACGTCCTGCGGTGGCTGCTGGCTCTCGTATAACGACTTTATAATGGACCTCGGGATAGCCGAGTAGTTACGATTTTCGATAAGCCCCATCGAGCGTCTTGGAGATTGAATTATATTATTTGTCGTCCTCCAAGAAATAAGGGAGTCTTGGCAATTTCACGCTCGTACGGTAATACTTATCGATGTACGTACCAGGAGCAATCGATTTCTCATAATCGTCAGTCCATCTTCGGAAAATATTTCCACTGTTCGATTGTGGAACCAACTTTGTTATATATGGAGCATTCCTTCGTTACGTTGCTTTCGTCCATGACCTTCGTTGCTGGCTCAGGCCTCAACGATCTACTTTTTTTTCTGCCATTTAATATCGATCCTGCAATCGCGGTTGTAGTGTTGAAATTGTTACGAGCCACACTTTTTACTGCAGCGTCGAGATTCCGATCTGGAAGCTACATTTTTCCATTCATGCAACAGACCTCCCACCATTTCTTATGGGAATTATGCAAATCCTGCTAGCAACGTCTTTGGGAAAAGTGGAAGTTTTTCAGAGGTTTACTGGTTTTCGAAATAATTTAACGAGTGAAACTTTTGAGGCCGGACTGAAAAGTATTCTTTCACATACACTTTGTATATTTTTATTACGTGTACTGATCGCTCGAGCATTTTTTCATTTGCGGTTTTTGCGTCGCAAGAGAGTTGACGAACTGGTGAACTTGAGGATGTTGAGTCCCAAATCGTAAATGATAAGAAAATTCTGAAAATTTGGTATGTTTTTGTATGAAGTATTTGAGAGATCGCGTGAAAATTTTACGACCATTAGGAAGCTCGTTATTGAACAATTAACATTAATAAATTAAATGTAGTCAAATGTAATCTTATGGAAACTGGTATAACTTTGCGACAAGTTTTTATTTTTGACCTCTCAATTTTTAAATATCTACAATATACTGAAAGCAACAGGAAAAAAACGAAGTTTATTGATAAATATTTTTTGTATTTGTTTAAAAAATTGTTCTTAACAAAATGTTAATTTTTTAATAACGAGCCTCCTAATCGTCGTGAAATTTTGACACGACCTCTTAAATACTTCATACAAAAACATACTGAATTTTCAGAATTTTCTTATCTTTTTTTATTTCAACCCTTAAGGTGGTTAAATAATGATGATAGAATTATTAAAATTTAGTATGTTTTTACATGAAGTATTCAGGAGGTCGTGTACAAATTTCACGACGATTAAGAAGCTATTTATTGAACAATTAACATTAACAAATTCCATAGGTACTCAACATCCTTAAAAATTCAACTTTACGTACTAGTGGGGATTGCAATCGTATTCATTGGATAGAAAGACAAAACACATACGTATAAATACGCATGCACTGCGAGGCTGCATTGTCGATGCATGCAAATTGTAAAAGAGCCAATTTGTACGTTAATATTACTTTTGAATAACACGAGGCTACCAAGCACTATAAATCGTGGCTTGTTTAGTGCTTAAGTGAGTGAAAAGCAGGCAAAGCGTTTATTCGCACGATATATAAAAGCTTAACGACCGGGAGCGATCAACTTCGCACTAGTGTTCTCGTTGTATCAAAGTGCATATCGGCTTCGCAAAGCAACCAGATTTCTGTGCTCGAATACATAAAGGGCCCTCAGTGCGCTTTGTTAGTCGAACTAAAGCGAGAACACCGCCGTCCACTGTGATGTATTTTTGAGTAATTACCGTTAACACGCGACCTTTCGAGGTGGCGAGGTGTTGCTCGACTTCCACGAAAACCAAAGACGCTCGTATCCTGTTTTATATATATATATATATTATTCAGAGGCGTATTCGTGTATTCAGAGGCGCTCGGCATAGGCAGGAAAAAATTATTCATCCACTTAATGGAGCTTCTGACCTTGCAGCTTCGGTGATCACTTTGCATGTGATCGAGTTTCGTATCATTTTTCCAAAATAGCTGGAATTTCCAAGTAAATCGGAAGCTCATCGCGCTCAGCAAATTGCTGGGCCCGAGGCTGTTTAACGTGTTACTATCACAAAATTACTTTATTAAAGATTCTTTAATAATTTTGTGTGAACATTCTTGACACCAAAACTAATAATTTTCTCCTATTGAAGAAAAATTTTCTGACGTTAAGAATTTGAGATATTTAATTTTCAATTTTTAACTTTCCCCATCTAAACACGTGTAAATTAGAGTCGCGGTTCGTTTATCAATTGCAAAAAAATGTGTTTAGGATTTTTCTTTAAAAATTTTGACTCATCGCCTTTCTGGCTATCTGCAAAAAAAATCCTAATAATACGCTTTTTTGCAACTCGATTTTTGCTTTTTTTTAACGAAACGTGACCTCAATTTGTTATACGCGTGTGGATAGAAAAAATAAAAAATTGAAAATTGAATATCTCGAATTCTAAACGTCAGAAAAATTTTCTTCATATTAGGAGAAAATAACTGTTAGTTTTGGTACCAAGAACGTTTATACAAAATTTTGAAAGAACTCTAAATAAAGTCGCTTTGTGATAGTAATACCTTAAGAAGTTGTGCAAGCCAGAGAAAGTCCAAAAAATAATCACTTGAAAATGCTGACATGAAAATAAACATTGATGAATTGTGCGTTGAATAAACCGATATGTATAAATTGATGGGATCGTTCTAAATGTGAGAAAAATTGATAAATTAGGAAGAGCACGATCATGCACATGGAAGGCTGATAAGAGAGTATATGGTTGGTTTCGC